>JALPQI010001041.1:0-164451 GCA_025490895.1 Thaumatotibia leucotreta
CAACCTGCAAAGGCCGTAGGACGTACTCCGCGTAGGGTCGAAGGCCCGAATCGTTCTTCAGAGAGGCGCTGGTTTGCGAGGCCAAAAGCCGAGCCTCCGGCCCGGACCACCGTAGCCAGAGGCACAGACTTTTACTTAGAGGGCCCAAGTGTCACTTGGAAGATATTTAAAGCAAGGCCGAAGAAGGGCCGAAGGCCTAGAGCGTAATTATCGGGGTGTTTCAAGCGCGAGCCCGATGATCGGAGGCCCGACAAGCGAGCCCAAGCGGTACAAACGTCCTTCTTAACTGCCTTAACAATCGAAGCCAGAGCCCAGCGCTACCACTACGTGATGGAATAGTGTAACATGAAAACAAATCTGAGATCCGTAGACCCGACGATCGTTTCCACAAGCTGCGACGGCTGTAAACCGAGCTCCGCGTAGGGCCAAAGGCCCGAACTGTCCCCTAAAGGGGCGCCGGCTTGCAAGGCCGAAGGCCAAGCTTCTCCCAGCGCTCCTTCGCTATACAATTGAAAAGTGTAGCATTAAAACGAATCTCAGAGCTGCGGGTCCGAAAAATCATTTCGATAAAATGCGGAGGCTGAAAGCCGTGATCCGCGTAGGGGTGAAGTCCTGAACTGGAGCGAGGCCACCCAGCGCGCTTGCCTGCGAGCTGCGTCAGACTCAAGTTTTCAGGCAAACCTACCTTCATTCATACCAACTTCCCTGCGAAAATTTTAAGGCCAAACCCGTCCAACCCTGATCTCATCAAAAGCCAACGGCAGTACGGTCAAAACCTTGCCCCCCCGTTTAGTGTTCCTCTCCAGCACCAATAACACCATATGTCTGACTAAGCTCGTTTTCTAGTGAAGTTGTTGTACCTATCAATACTATCATGAAGGCTAAAAACTGTAGGCTCATATTTTGGATGAAAAACACCGGCCCACATTAAATGTCATGTAAGTGTTAAGATATTTCAAATTTTACATTTTATTCGCATGTTACTACACGTATAGCAATTTTGTTTGACCACAATTGCTATTGTGATTGTATTTTAGGGACATTCCTCTGATCTGAGAATCATATCTTACGTTATTTTTTGATATTGTATTCTGGTCATTCTCCGCAACGCTGGCCCAATACTTGTTAGAAACTTCTCATACACGATACGACAGACACTCTTTTGATACGAGATCGACTGTTTGAGCTATCATTTTCAGATTATTGAGCTATTTCTTATTAATTACTTTCGAATTTACTTTCTTATAACCGTTACTTTCGAACGGTTGGGACAGCTGAGACAGCTGTGGCAGCTTTTGATAGTCATGTCATCATCAAACGTAATATGACAACTGCACTTGCCTAGGAATTATTATTGGATCCAATGTATAAAATTGTTCAGATTCTATGGGAAATTACTTAATATCAACACTGAAAAAAAAATATCGCCCGAAAGTCTATTTTGTATCGAAATAATGAAGTGAACTTAAACTTTTGAACGGTACTGCATATCAAACGATATCGTATATCGTATATAAGTTTTATTTGAAAAACTCATCGGTTACGAGCCGGGGATTGAACCCACTACCGCTGCGTAGCAGCCGTGCGATTTACCCCTTGACCACAAGCGCGTACGTGCAGTGTATCTGTTTCATACATACTCGGCGTTCAAGAAGATGTGTCAACGGTGACAGTCCTGTCACGGCTTAGACATTGAAGAAAAACTTCAATAGTGCGATGTAGAACATTTGGAATTTTCTCTTCAAACATATACTTAAACATATAACTTGTATATATATTTACAATCTGCATACAAAATGCTTTAATTTGATACCCAAATCATAGCATTTAGATGACATGTTATTCTTTGCGCTTTAATTGTATTTTAATGAATCTGGCTTTTCTAGAATAAGTTACAAACATATAAGTTATATACATGTTCATAATCGTGGTTTGAAGCTCTTCATTTTGATACCAAACACCATAGATTTCTTTCATTTTTATTTTTTTTGGTTAGATAATATTGATTTTTTTGGCCGCCATATTGACTTTAACGTGACGTCACATATCCTATGTTACCCGCGACGTCACGAGGATTCTAATGACACCTTACACTATTAAAAACGGTTAAGTGGTCACGAAGATCTGCGCGTTTAAAGAAAATATGAAACATACATAGGGGCTGAACACATATACTCTCCTTTTGGCAGTCGTGTAAAAACAATTTCAAAGGTAACAGACTTAGCATGCCAATATTATTTAAAGAATCACTAACCGCTAACCGACATGTCATAACTACTAAGCAAACACTTGAATAGATCTCGAAAATGTATGACATTTGTTATATACAAAGAATGATCCTCCAACCCCTAATCGTTAAGGAGTTATTCCTTTCATCATCAGCTCACCAACATGAGACTATGACCACCTAAAGGCAAATACTCGAATAGCCTCCAAAATATATGAAATATGTTATATTTAAAGAATTATCCCCCAACTCCTAATCTCCAAGGAGTTGTACCTTACATCATCAGCTCACCAACATGAAAGGATGACCACCTAAAGGCAAATACTCAAATAGCTTCCAAAATACACGAAATATTTTATACTTAAAGAATTATCCCCCAACTCCTAATTGCTAAAGAGTTGTACCTTCCATCATCAGATCACCAACTTAAGATGTTCATAACTAGATGCAAATACTTGATAAGTCTTCGAAAATAAATGAAAAATGTCATGTGTGCCTACAACATTTGAAGAGTTCCCTCGATTTCTCCAGGATCCCATCATCAGATCTGGATTCGGTGACAATGGGACCAACTAGAAGGTATACCCTTTCAAACAAAAAAAAATATTTCAAATCGGTCCACGCGTCTTCGAGTAATCGGGGAACATACATAAAAAAAAAAAAAAGATTTCGACGAATTTGTAAACCTCCTCCTTTTTGAAGTCGGTAAAAAAATATCATAATACTCGTAATTGTGCGTACAACGATAATCACAATATTTCTGCGTTAGTTTATCCTGAAAATTTTATTTAGACATTTGGTAAGAGAAAACCACTCGAACAAAATAAATACATTTTTCGAAATTTTCAGCAACAAATGGAAACGAATGGTTATGTATTTGGAGTTCATGTCATGAGTATACTATAGGTTCAATATAACCATACACATTAAGTTCACATCACAAAAAACAAAAAAGCAGCCTCAAACAATAAGACAATAGGTGTTTACCTTTGCTATGGGATAAGATGGAGAATTCGCTACTACATGATAGGCCATCATCGCTAATTTGAAAGTGCGATTGACTATAATAATATGTATAGTCTACTTTCTTAGGGAAGTATTTAAATAAATGCAAACAAAGTGAATATTTCTTTGGTTACCGAGAGGATTACTCATGAAATAAAACTATGAAAAACGGATAAAGATGATGATGGAGGTAGATCTATCAAATTTCCTCCATTGTCAGTTGCCTGCAGAACACGAACCCTGTAAAGTGTTCGAAGCGTTGGGATGAAGTTTTTAATTAATATACGTGAGTTTATCCGTTTTCCATAGTTTCATTTCATGCAAACAAACAACGTACATTTCAAAACGTACATTTTCAAGTAATAATAGAAAAACCACCTGGGGCCTATTTCTCGAAAACTTGTAACTTGTAATACAAGTGGAAGTCACTTTTTAACACTATTAATTATATTATAAGGACTTGCGCTTGTATTACAAGTTACAAGCTTTCGAGAAATAGGTCCCAGAATCATAACCAAGAGAAATACCAGAATCACACTTAGCTTAACCCGGGGAGCATGACCCAGGGTATCTCATACCCACCCCTGTCACTTATGTCAATAATGACAAAGTCTATTTTCCAATGACATTTTTTCACCTCATGCTCGCCGGGTTAACCCTTCGTCTGCGTTTGATAAAGACTCGTGCAATAGTTAGGCAATGAACCTAGAATTTAAAGTCCATTGCACTGATACTTAGCAACCACAGACGAAGGGTTAACCTACTTACTTTATTTAATGCCATGTGTTCATTCACCCAAAAGTGGATTTAGGAGCCATTTGAGGGTTGATTTTATTCACATTTATAATATTTAACTAATATGTGACTCAAGGGGCCCTGTAACTTGTGAACATGTGGAAGTCTCTTTTTAACACTATTCATTAGATAAGGACGTCCGCTTGTATTACAAGTTACAAGCTTTCGAGAAATAGGCCCAAGGTTACGACTTAGAATCTCCCGAGCCGCAAATATTTTTTCCAATTTGTATAATATTGTTTCTGACATACCTATCCATCTGCGGGACCTCTAATTTATTTATCGGTGGCCAGACTCGTGTTTACCATTTGTTATATAACATACCACGAAAGCTACTGCTGATTGTTTTAAAGAGCAAATTAGTCGGTTACATGAATAATAATAAGATAATTAATCGTTTTGTCAGCAAGTTCAGTCGAGTTATATAAGTGTGATTTTGCCAAATGATTTATTTATGAATTGTTAAGACCTATTTTCCCTTTGGAGCTCCCGTTACATTATTAGGGCAATTTTTAGCGTAAATAGTACAAGATATGTTTCCATACTCATGCATTTAGTCTAAAAATCAAACTGAAACTGCATTTTTTGACAAAAGGCGAAGTAAAGAGAGTAGGTATGTAGGTAATCACAAATGAAATTGAAACCCTAGTACGTGGGCATCTGAATCTTCCTACGGCACGCGTGGTGTCAGTAACCTCGTTACGTAACCGGCCATCTCCAATGCAGTCAGTGTGTTCTCACGACCACGCACTGACAAGCTCAAAACTCGGGTTAGCCAGAACACTGCGACCTCAAGATCCGTGACAACTACTTGTAGTCGTAGATGCTTTTATACTGGTTAAGTTCAGAGGAATACAGAAAGGAATAACTGCCCATCTTGTCTACCTATTTGCTTACCGTTCCAATCAGAAAATGAATGCATTGTCCCAAATTAAGAAGGTTTGACAGTAACACCAATCAAGGAATGATAACAAAGCTAAAGTCTCATCAGTTTCTTTGCTTGAAATCGAATGAGACAGTCAAGGAAACATTCTGGTAAATATAAAACTGTTAACAAAGACGAAACAATTGTTGACACCTACTCGTAGACACAACTGAGGTCAATATATAGAAATATTATACAGGGTGGAACAGAACGACGATCTTTCCCGCTACCGGCCGAGTCTACCAACTATTACGATAAACTTTCAGTATGGGACCAACATCGAAAACGTACATGGAAAATTGGCTTTTCCATACTATTGCGCTCGAACTAATCAGTCACTTTGTATGAGGGGTTAAATTTTTTTAAAGATTTTTCGATGTTGGTCCCATACTGAAAATTCCACGTAATGGTTGGTAGACTCGGTCGGTAGCGGGAAAGATCGTCGTTGCGTTCCACCCTGTATAGTCTACTGAACTCATGACATTGCTAGGTTAACGGTTGCATGTTGGCCGATGAATATTAACTGAAGACTGACCTTTTGGCCTCGGTCGATTTCATTTTAAGGAGATCGTTGCAGAAGAAAAAGTCTGGTTAA
Source organism: Thaumatotibia leucotreta (assembly GCA_025490895.1). Classification (NCBI taxonomy): domain Eukaryota; kingdom Metazoa; phylum Arthropoda; class Insecta; order Lepidoptera; family Tortricidae; genus Thaumatotibia; species Thaumatotibia leucotreta. The sequence goes on from JALPQI010001041.1 coordinate 5,548, forward strand.
AAGAAATTTCCTTTTGGACATTGATCCCGAGGTTACCCCAAAAAAGTTAAAAGTAAAAGCTGGTTAAAAGTTGAATAGAAGAACTTTGAATTGCAGAATTGCAGCTGACTGAATAATTAGGCTATAGTATTATTTTATTGTAAGTAGCTAACAGCTTTTTTTAGACTCTAGTGCGAGAAGTGTGTCATTTTACGACAGGTTCAAAACTACAAAACGTTGTAGGAGACACGTGCAAAAACGAAATTCGTAACTCGTGTCGATTCAAAACTGTCAATTTCATGTTTTTTGCACTTGTGTCGTAATGTACCTACTATTTTAATATTAAAGAAAACAAAATGTAAGAAATGTGTGTTATTAAAATATTATTAAAATGTTATTAAAATTATAGACTTATTCTATAATTTAAATTTTCTATATTTTATATAAATACCTGTAAGCATGTACCTAATACCTTATAAACATTGTTTCAACCCTATAGCACATTTTTTGACCTTCTAAAAAACTGTTTTCAAAATCTTGCAAAATAATTCCGAGGATTTCATTTCATTTTAATAAATTACTCGTGACGAATAAGATGTTCCATTTGTAAGAGAATTCGAAGTAGTTGCCATGGCAATCAACTTAACGAGCTACATATTTTTTATGAATCACTGAGGTATTGAGGTAGGTACACAAGTAGTCATTACGTGGACGAGTTTTCTCGAGTAAACTTGAAGAATAAACGTGTAGTCTTTTATGCTTGCACATCTAAAAAGACAACCAAGTTTAGTAAGTTGACTAGAATAATATATTACCTATGTAAAACAATACGCGATATAAATTATATATATTATACTATTTAATATGGAGTCGGGTGCCTTGTCTATCAGCGTACAAAATAATTCATAATTGATTAAGTTTTGTAATAATCATTTAATTACTGAAACAAAATTTCATTAGTAGTTACTTGGTTTACATTATTTGGTTTATCGTCATTATACTTATCTGTCAGAACAGTAGTAACAAAAGAGCTGTCGGTCTAAAAAACGTAATAAAACAATAAATTTATGTAATTTAAAAAATAATAAGTTATATATATAGTTATAATAGTTTGAGAACCGTTCCTCGCCGCATGGCTCTTTCAGGCAAGAACCCTCGCGTAATTGGGCCCACCTATTATGAGCGACTTCCCGCAGATCTCAGACTTGAACCATCTGACGAAGCATTTCGACACTGCCTGAAACGCCTTTTATTGAATAAACCATTATATTCAGTTCAAGAGTTTATGAATCTTGACATTTAAATAGTTAATATTGAGATATTTTGTATAACGACCTAAAATGTAAAAATTGTATAATGAGAATTGTAATTTAAGGTGACGAACCCTAATGGGGGATAGAACTGCTAATATTTATTTGGTTTTTAATAGTGTATTTAAATCTTTGTTGACATTGTTATATTATAATTCTATTTTTTATTATTTGTTTTGACGATCATGATAACAATTCGTATAATTTTGACATGTATGTAAATTTATTATGTAATCTTATATCATGAAATAAAATAATCTAATCTATATTAAGTTAACATCAATATACAAAAAAATATGAGAAGAGATTGACGTTAGTCAATCATATATGATCAATCATTGAATATTGTTTCTGCACCTCATACTACCAACGTTTTGTTTCTTATCTCCTCTATCCATATCAGGTGAGCAATAAAGAGGTTTTCATCGCACTTGCTGTCTAAGCCCACCATTGCTTGCATGCGTAGCGGGAGTAATAGAAAAGTGAATTTCCCTAGGGAGTAATAGAAATGTCAGTACATCATTTTATAATATTTTGTCTTAAATCGGTCTCCTTGTCTTTGTCTCTTTTGTCGGCAAGTGTGATGAAAAACATTGTATGTATCACCGTCGGTAAGCGGAATACCAACTCGAGTCATTAAAAGCCCTACGCTTACGGCGTCGGGCTTCTAACACTCTCGTTAGTAATTCCGTACTTACCTCCCTTGATGCACAATGTATTATTGTATCGTATATGAAGAAACTTATGGAGCCCAATTTGAAGACTGCTATAAACGCCTGAGGTGTGAGGTGTGACTGTACGCACCCTTTGGAACTCATTACGCAATGTTGATAACCATTAGGTTTTTGTTGCCACACCGATGGGCGAGCAACGCCCACTCTTTACATAACGAGACCGTGTGCAGACGATGGCCAGTTCAACGATGGTTTGATAACAATCGAGATAAAAAATTGGTTATTGTATCGAAGGTGTAACAGTTTTAACAGACTAGCAATGATTTAACATACTGTTATGATCATTTATTAAATTTAGCTTTCTGGTAGGTATCTTTTTAGGAATAGGAGCATAAACTCGATTCCAGTTTGACATGGATTTCAGTTTATATCGACAAAAAATACTAAACTTGTAGCTCCTATAATTACCTTTAAATACACATCCCAACGTGAATATTTTACAGAAATCAAATATGTTTTAATTAGTAAAAACTGGTACTATGTATCCGACTCGATATGTGCTTGGACATCAAACATAAAGTAGATTAATTCAAGAATTTGTCTGAATCTGAATGTTGTTTCATTGTCTGCTTGTGCCTTTTTTTCATTCCAATCAGAAACTTTAGGAAGTTAACTTTTGAAAATATATTTTAACGATATATTATTTTGTCCAATTCCTTGGACAAAGTTTTGTAATGTAACAGTTTGTTTGTTTTGTAATGTAAAAAGAAAACTTACATATAAATAAAACTCACTACTGACCTTCAATAAGTATTAATTCAAAAATGTCACCTGAAATCTCGAGTAAATTTAGAATTAAAGCTATTCGATACACAACAGTTTTAAATTCCTTTAAAATAAGGATTTCACTTAAGAACCATCTAATAACAAAATGTTTTTAATGTCTCCTCATATCAACTTGTATACTGCCCCGCAAAAAGGGCATTCGCGACCTATTGACATTGAAACCGAAAATTGACAGCAGCGTCGGCGGCTGCAACACTGCAGTAGCTAGCATGAAAGTGAGATGCTCAGAGCGCGTGGCAGGGGTGAGGTATAAAAGTGAGCGGTGGACCACCACTCTGGCATAGTTCACGTACCACGTGTTTCGCGGCCGCACCACTCGCAATAACAATGAAGCTTTTGGTAAGTAGAAAGCTAAATTAAGTTTTCCTTCCGTATCCTTAGATAAGATGTAGGTGTATGACACTTTAAGAAGATGTACAGACATAAATTGCTTGCAACGGACAATTATTGCTTATTTAAGTTCATTTCATATTCTCATTTTAATTAATAAAACTTTCAAGATATGAATACAATTATATCGAAATATGAAGGACGAAAGAGGATGTTGCGTAGCATAAGGATTTTCTTTAATCAAGTATTGCAAGAGATCGAATAGGGTCGGTGGGTGTTCCGCGAACTTTGACATTCACTTTAAGCAGGCAGATTCGTACCCTTGACGGAATAGCGGCGAATGCTAATACGAGTGTTCAAGTAACTTATGACGTTTTAACGAATATGAGGATTGCGATACAATTATTTGCAGTAAACGCTTCAAATTTTATCGGGATTTAAAGTGTTCCAAAGATAGAGTAATTAGTGGTGATTCGGCTAAATATTCAAGTTGATTGTTCGCTGTTGCACCTGCTATCGCTATTGTAATGTTAAAATTCTTCAATCGTGGTTATTAACCATTTTCATTTAGGGTTATGAAAGGTACATGTCATCGTCATGCATCCCTATACCTCAGTGATAAGTGATAAGAATTACATTCTTAGCCCAATATAATTAATTAAATAGTGTAGTTATCTACTATTTAAATGTAGGTACCTAGATAGTTATATTCAGAGGCATAGTTATGTAGGCATGTCTCTAATTTATGAGGAATTCCTCATAAATTCCTCGTTCTCCGATTAGAGACGTATGTACCTATATCATTATCTTAATATCCATATAGATCTCCAAGTAATATTTGGACTCACGTTACGTTATTATTAGATTAAACTTTCTATAATACGTATATGTATCTAGTAAAAACATTTGCATTGTAACTTAAAACACATCAAACAAATAGGATGAAATTAAATGTAAGTTTACACGATGGGTCTCCCATTTGTCGTTAAAATATGACATAAAACAAAATCGAAACACATGATATTATATGAAACTGAGGCTAAAGTTTGTCCAACAAATCCAAAAATGGAAACAAAATTGTTTCGATGTTATAAAATATAATAAATACTGACTTAAAAGAACAGTAACAAAAGAGTTATGTCAACGGTATGAAAATAGCCTACGTTACTATCATAATTCATAAAGTTACAAATTACAATTAAAGTAAATCAAATCTACAATGCAAAATAGTAAGCAGACTGATGTAAGAACAGTATAGTTAAGAAGATTTGATTGATGTTTTATGACTATGTTAATTCAGTCAGCAAATAATTTTTTAAGGTTGTGTGAAAATAACACGCTTTCCTTATAATCGTGTTTTGGGAATAACCCGTACGATGCTGCAATGCAGTTACCGAAGTCAATATACAAATACATACGTAACTGTCCGTGAATAGGTATGTAAAAACCACGTGCGTTCAATGTCACTCAAACTACAGTTATGCACTTCACGGATTTTTTGCTACTTATGATTTGATGTACATATTTTAACATTAATAATACTGTCGTTGCTTAATTGGGACATGTTTATTTTTTTGTATTATTTTGAGTTGAGTCAGAACATATGTTTTGAATAAATTTATTTCTTTAGAATTATAATATAACTAACGTGAGACTCAAACATATTAAAATATTATCGAACTGGGTTACTGACGTATTTAAGTCTTAATGGGTCGAAATATGTCGAGCAATCATCGACTTAAATAGGTACGTGAGTAATCCGGTTCGATAATATTTTAAAATGTATTTCTTTATTTTAAAGGCGGATGATAAAAACATTTGTTTATTTACATTACCTATCACATAACATTAGTTTCTTTAAACAATCTTATTCATAACAGTTATTTGAAGTAGGCAATAATGTTTTTATTATTATTATTTTCTCTTTATAATGATACTGAACAATAGCATCATTTTTCACATACATGTAACCTCATTTTAATATACGTTTAGTTATTATACAAGCGATATGCTCCGAGTTCATTGGTTGCATAACTTTGTCGCTCATAATTTGGACACCTAGACGTAAGGTCAGATTGCGACTATTTGACTGATTCTTGTTTGTATAATGAAATTGACATGTTAGATATTACCAAATTAACTCAATCTGAATCTAAGTGGTACGATTGTATGGTGAACATTATGAAACAATCTCAACTCTTTTGTCGACTTGTAATGGCATCAAATGTAAACTACACATGTTATCTTCCCTCCAGTTTTTATGATCCTAAAAGTACCCGTAAATTACATATATGTAAAACTCCTTATTCAAGCCCCCCAGAAGTTAGACTGATAACCTGGTGAAGGTCGCAGGAGTCCGCTGGATGCGGATGGCACAGGACCGGTCATTGTGGCAATCTTTGGGGGAGGCCTATGTTCAGCAGTGGACGTCTTAGGGTGCGGCTCCACTGAGGCGGAGAGGAGCGGAGATGTGAAAAATTGCCCAATGAGACCGCATGACAGTGTTTCGAATTTTGAATTTGAAGAATGTAATTGGCCAATTTTGCACATCTCCGCTCCTCTCCGCCTCAGTGGAACCGCACCCTTACTGCTGATATGATGATAATGATGATGATGAAAACTCCTTATTTGTATTTTAATTTGATCAAATCGGTTAAACGATATTTAATTGTGGGTACCGCGGACTGATAAACATTAAGTTGCAATTATCAGCAATCAAATGGATTAAAGCATTGGTTATGCCAAATGAAGCAATTACGCGAGCACGCCTCACAAGAACCACTGAAGCACATAATCTAATGGATGTTCAACAATCAATTAAACTTATATCAAAGCGTGGTTAGGTACATATTGCATTACAATTGCAGTAATCTCAAAATGTTTATATTAAGATGTTGAAGCAACGCAACGTATCTGACAGAGGATTGGCAGGCTTCGTAAGGTAATTGTTTGATTTGATGCTAATGTTGTTAGTTGAGCTGTTCTAGTGCACTTACGAGCACGATCCTTACATAACACTACTGAAACTGCAGTAGGAACAAAAAGTATCAAGTCTCTGTGGACCATTAAGAATCTTAAACCGTTTTCAATGTGAATGCAGAATTACAGTACCCGTTTCTTAGTTTGCAGTCTGCTATATGGTCTGCATCATATCAATTGTGAACTCCCATTTATTTTCTCTGTACACAAAACAGTGATTGCATGAACCATTTATTATAAACACATACAAATAACAAGATACCTTACACATTTTCGAGGCGACATAGTTTACAACATACGAAACAAACTAAACTACTGATATGATGTAACAGCGATTGACCAATGCGAGATATAATGATTCTAACAAACCATAACCAAAAGTTAAGCAGATCTCAATGAAAACAATGGTATTCTGGTCCTGAAAGTGGTGACTTGAGCCCGCTTTCGCCCCAACGGCGTGTCGAATGAGGTTTCACAAGCCTATTGTATCCGTTCCATCTCGGCTTACGACATAACGAATATGATTAAGCTCTTTTGTCTGACGTCATCGTATCATCGCCAACGTATCAGATGCATCAATACATTGTTCTTTATTTCGTCGCCGGTATACGAAGGTCAAATTGATTTGACATGTGAATATTTTGTAACAAGCCTGTGCTTTAAACAGGTTGCTTTATATCGTTGAGTCGATGACATATCTGCAGTCGTATGCAATAAGCGAAAAGTGGTAAATATATGAGAAAAACAGATTCAAATTTCGAAATTCGAATGTGTCATTATTACTTATCAATTATCATACACATAATATATTTATTACTTAGGCTATTTATTATGATGGCTAGGCAGGTAGAACTTGTGTCTTTAACTTTATATTTTATATCATTTTTATTTAAGATCGTACCGGGTCTCATACGTTATGTTATGAATGTATGACGGAATAACGCGGTGATATAATGCAACCATTTCCACGACTTATTATTCCACCCGATTACTCTCACTACACGTAATTCCTTAGTGTGTAATACATGTGCATTTATCAAACAATCGATTCGTAATCGATATCGATTGTTATGTTTATGACGCGATCATGTTTCTTGTTTAATTGTATTTTTTTGGGCTCCAGTTAATCGTAATAAGCCCATATTAAAATAAATATATTATATTGTTACGGGAACCTATACGGCTTATAGTTCTGTTATGTTTATTTTATACAGTGTTAAGAATTACAAACTGGTTGAGGACCCCCTTATATTTGAGATTAAGTTAAATATATTATAAACATCGCACGTAATTTTATATTATAGGTACTGTTATTAAACTCATGTAATACCCAGGGTCTTCGAAATTAACCGTGAAATTACATTTTAGTGAAAAAAGGATTTTTAACAGTTGTTCAAAAAGTGACGGTAATGAAGCGTGCTGAAAATCCGCTTGTGCGAACTATATGGTGGACACTCAACGCTGCGTCGGAAAAATACAAATAACTTGGTTTTAGAGCTCCTATATCCCATGCATTATAATTAGACCTTTTCCATTACTTATCATTTCTCGCATCGCGATCCTCATAATCATAACCATCCATGTTCTAGCGTTTTGTAATATTAAATAAACGATAATCAAATAAAAAAAAAAATTGACTCCCCCGTATAACCTTCTCCCTGACAATTTTCTTCCAGTTGCTCCGATCTTTTGCTCAGTGCAAGGTACCTATTGTGAAATTCCAAGTTCAAAGTTGACTGGATCCAATCATTTTAGGGCGTCCTTCCTTAGCCGCTTGCCAATTTTTCACCTAGTCAAACTGTAATTTCCAGATAACCATCTGTGCCGTGGCGTCCCTGGCGGTAGCTCTCCCCCAAAGAAGAGTCCCGTTGAAGCAGGACCAGCCACAGTCATTGGACGACCAGCAAGCCGCCGAACAGAACTACAACAACTACCCCCAACAGGAGTACAGACAGCAGCAGCCCCAGGAGTTCAGACAGGCCAAGCAGATCGATGACTTCAGGCCTAAAGTGCAGCTGGAGACTACCACGTTCATTCCTATCATTCGTTTTGATAAGGAACAGGGCACTGATGGAAGTTACAAGACTGCGTAAGTACATTTTTGAATTATTTTATATTCACGACTACTTGTATTTATCATTTTATATTGGTTTAAACTTTCGCGATTTTCACTCTTGTTTTAACGACAAACTCGATTTAATTGCGTAAGCTTACTTTTAAAATTATCATGACGTTTCTGACATGAGGTAGGCAGACTCAGGGCACAATGTCATGCCCAAAACGTCAGGATAATATTAAACGTCAGTTTACGCGATTATGTTCCGTTTGTCGTTAACATATGGACCATACATTTTTTTTAAACTTACATACCTGTAACAGATCAACTACGGCATTTACACTTGATTTATTCTGCAACACTACGTAAATTATAAACAATTTCGTGAAAACACGATTTGTCTTGTACTACGTTAGGGTAAATACCTAAATATTTGAATTTCCTTCGTGTTCCTTGAATACTTGTGTTCGACATCTGACTATAGGAAAAATTCTTACGTATACAAAAACTGAATTAAACTACTACTTACTTGCACTAACTCCCAAACTAGGCCCAAGAAGATAAATGCCAATGGAAAATCGGTGCAATTTAAAAAAATAATTTTCAATCGAAAGAAGCTTAGTGAAAGAGTTTTGTGGGGTAAAAGTATGCAATGGGTAAGCCTGTGCAATCCCATAGATTTCAGTCCAAAATATATATGGTTACTTACACTTCCCCCTGCGTGCGTTTACCCTACAGAAATAGTTGAGTTATTCACATATTTAAAATATCAGTGTCGCGATTAGTTGCATGCCACAAGCCATAATTTTAAATGATGGAATGCAGTCTTAAGTACCTACTAAGTACTTGACGTATTTTGTAAATATATCATGTCATGTCAGGCCAAAAATGCAAGTAATTTGACATTGGCATGCACTTACTGTAAATTTTGCACTACCTGATTATCACAGTTCAAGTACTAAGTAATAACTATAATAGTTAACAAAATTTGGGCCGTAATGTTAGCAAACAACTCTAAAATGAAGATTGTTTGCAATGTAAACACTTTATAGGTATAATGTAGGTAATGCATGGTCGTGTATTCGCGGTATTTTTCAAGAGATAATAGCTTTTGCAAATATTTGTTTTGTGTTAAGGTTATGCACGATTTATATTTGTGACGGGTGAAATTTCGATCAGATAACTAGTTGATACAGAAATGATTTGGCTGATGCGCAGCAACTCAAAACTGAGTTTTTAATGTTTTTGATATAGCTGTAGTTTGAATTGGCCGAGTCTGATTTATTTATCTCTCATACATTCGCCGTCGGCAACTTATATATTATATGTACAGTCAAAAATATAATCTGGTCCAGCAATACAGAGCCCGTATGCAGGGGGGTCAGATAACGCTGTCTTCTACTGTACTACGTATTCTCTATAGAAAATTTAGTATCGTTAGCAATTATCAGACACATCGTCCTTACCCGGTTCATTATATTTAGTGTGAACGATCCTTTATACAGTTTGTTACCATCAATACCAGCGCTTGACTCAGGCTTTCAAGGATCGGGAGCTAGAGTTATTACTAAGACCGAATTTTTAAAGCTTGTGTTCTTCATTGAGCCCGAGCGTCAAAAGGTTTTCTTTTAAGAGCCATTAAAAACTGGAGTCTTTAAGGTTCGAAACCTTTTTTGGACTCAAACTTTAAACGCTTAAGTCTTCAAATCTGTGAGTCTTTAACCCTTAAATGCATAGTGATGTATATATGCATCATGTATTTTGAACTCTACTGACAGCATGTCAGAATTCAAATTTGAATAAGTTTGGTGTCAAGGTCATGCATTTAAGGGTTAAGACTAGTCTATTAACAAAACTATCAAAATGACGCGCCCTATCATTAAATTATTTTTTAATAAATATATCTTCATCCCGATTCCAGTTACGAAACCGGAAACAACATCCAAGCCGAAGAATCCGGTTTCCTGAAGTCCGTTGGCGAAGACCAGAACGCCCTGGTGCAACATGGCTCATACAGCTACACCGCGCCAAACGGGGAGGTCATCACCGTCGAGTACACCGCTGATGAGTTCGGTTTCAGGGTAAAGGGAGACCACATCCCTACCCCGCCTCCCGTATCCCCTGAGATCCAGAAGGGATTGGATCTGATCTACGCTGGAATCAAAGCTAATGCGGTTAGTATAGATACTTGTTTGAATAGAATAAAATAGAATAATAAATTATTCGTACACTTTGTAACACTAAGTGCTGATTTTTCAATCCCCAGATAACAGTAACTGTCAAATAAATGTTAGCTCTATCCTTTTTTGACTGATGACCAGCGATAAGGATGGTAATACTTTTAACTGACGGATATTGAATTGAATTGAATTGAATTGAATTGATACTTTTAACTGAGGATTGAAAAATCAGCCCTTAACTAGACAAAGACACATACTATAACTACTAACAAAACGGAAGAAAAAAACAAAGCCACGAAATGGTCTTATCTAAATGTGCATGCAGACCAAAAGTGCATTCGCTGTTCTATCTATCCCCCTACTCTACAAAATTCGATCGTTACACGAAACGTGATTCGTTGATTTCGTAGAGTGGGGGATAGAACAGCAAATGCTCTTTTGGTCTGCATGTACCTTCAGAGTGAAGCGGGCGTAAGCCAGCGCTGATCTTCTAATGAGACCATGAGGTGAAAACGCAAAGGGTAATGAACATACAGAATTTTAGAATTATTCTAACATACATACAAAAAAACAGTTAAAGTATGAAAGTAACATAATATTAAAACAATCAAATTAATAGATTCCGACCAACCTAATTTTGACAGTTAGTTTGTTTGGGATTTGAAATAATGTTGGTGAAATTTAATATGCGGGAATTACTTTGGATACGTTCGACGCATCCAAACAATGTCGTTTACCAAACAACCTCATACTTTGATACGGCGACCGCATTACCGCGAACGCCACTTTTGATTTACATACAAAATAATTGAACGAGGCCAAAAGCTTCATTACTAGGCCAGAATAGATCATCTTTAAATTTCACAGGCTAGTACAGTCGCCATCAAAAATATCGCAGCGGCCAGGGTACTCAAATGTATCTGAGCAGCAGGCTTAGCACATGATTGGTGCGACAGTATGTCGCCGTGAGATAAATCTCCCGTCCTTCACTAGCTATATTAACAAAAGGACGGATAGACTATCTCGCGGCGAGATACTGTCGCGCCAATCATGTGCTAAGCATACAGGCCTCTATTGCCATTCCAATACAACCAATGAACAAATTTTTCAATTTGAACACCATGGCAGGACACTCTGTTCAGATATTTTAGAGAACTTTTTTACACGCTGATGCAAGAACTGATAAATTTTATGCAAAGTCAAAAACTTCGGAGGGCCATCAGTAGCAAGTAGCACGTTAGGTTCTACTCGATAGGTAAAGTAGGCCATAGCGCTCGCACTAATAAATAAGAGCGAGCGCGATAGATCTCTTTACTTATAGAGTAAAACCTAAAGGTGCGTTCAAACCAAAAGAGCATTCGCTATTCTTACTACCTCTCTACGAAGTTCTATCGTTACACAAAACGCGATTGGTTGATTTCGTAGAACGGGGCATAGAACAGCAAATGCTCTTTTGGTTTGAACGCACCTTAAGGTAAACAAAACTAGCAAAGTCATGGTACGGTACTGTACTAAAAAACGTGGCGCGATACGTACACGCGCGAAAAGCAAATTCGATGTCGATTTAAGACACTCCCTTTCGTCACGATGTAATTTATCACCACTCGTTTCAAACTTATTTTTTTGCACTTTTATCATAATGTACTATTTTAGACCACTTAATACTATCCGAAAGTAATAATGTCTAATGGCATAGTGTCTTAAATCCTTAATTCATTTCTATTTTCAGGAACGTGACGCGCTAGAAGCCAAGAACAACCCTGAGGCCGCCAGACAGCAGCAGGACAGGGCAGCCCTCGACTACAAGGGACAGTACTACCAGCAGTAATTAGTGTAAGGACCTGAGGATTAACCATACTCCGTACCTGTGAAGTGAACTATGACGTCAGACACTAAACGACTTTCCCAAGAGGACCTTTCCTACACTGTGCGGAAAATTAAGGCATCTAGCTGCAAGATCTCACGTGGTGGCTTCAATTTCCGAACAAACTGACAGACTACGCACTCAAAATGCTAATTGCCAACGCTCAGTAACGTATCTCACTCTGTCACTATAAGTAAGAGTGCGGCAAAGAGAGTTCCGTATTCGCGATTGAGCCTTAACGATTGGCATTTTGGCTACGCACTCTGATACATATACAAAATGCTGGCCGATTTGAATAAAACAGTAACGTGTTGAACAAACGGCTAGGTAGTTCCTCGATTTTGAAAAGATCCTGTGGTTTTATTACTAATACTTCGTACTTAAAACTACTTTTAGTTCAAGTAGTAAGTAGTATACCGAACCATAATCAGTGAGTTTGATTTAAGCTTTAATCTCACAGTATTGTTTGTACTAACATCAATCTACAATGTCTACAAAGTCTATATAGGATATGCAATAAGCAATTTTTAAGTACCTATGTATACCTGTAGTTTGATGGTAGTGCAAGATGTTTTAGACTAAGATTTCATAAAAAACAATAAGTATGAAAGTGGAAATCTTAGAATAGGGCTACACCCACGCTACACCTGACTCTTCCAAGCAAATGAACTTTAAAAATAAGAGTCACTTAGTTCATTTGGTTGGAAAAATTGGTACCTATGGTCCGACTATATTATCGGCTTCCATGTATTATATTTTACGAAAATAATTCGTCATCAAAGGATGGAAAGATGTTATCAAAAACTGAATAAGGGTCTTAGAACAATTAAACAGTACTTCTGTAGTCGTAGATGTCTGTATGTGTGTTCATAGTAAGTCGAGTCATTGCATATCCTGTATGACATTGTGATAATGAGATGTTCATTATAAACTTATTCTTACTTTTGTAAATACGTTTCTTATTTTTATACTTTAATAAAATGTTAAAAGTGTTTTGTGTTTGATTTGATAGTTGATGGATTTAAAATAAATAAATAAATATCTTGGGACATCTTACACAAATCGACATAGTCCCACGGTAAGCTCAATTAAGGCTTCTGATGTGGACACCAGGCGACGATATGTATAATAATAGATAGATACGTATAGATACTTAAATACATAAATAGACAGACATGACTAAGGAATAAATATTTGTGATAAATACACAAATAATACCCTTGCCGGGATTTGAACCCGGAACCTCCAGCTTCGTAGGCAATGCAAAGATGAAGCTTGGAAATCTTGGAATGCAAAGATGTCAAAGTAAAAGGAAAGTAAAAGGAAGGAGAAGGAAGTCTGTTAGTTTTAAACACTTACGCCCTTATTCACAAACGTGGAGACTGGCACTCGTCTCATCGCGAGCGAGTAAGCTATGAGCTATCAGACAAGATAATCCAGGAACATAAACAGAATATTCATGGATGAAAGTCAACCTTTATAAGGCAGAGGTAATATGTTTCCCACCATGTTTCAACATTGTATCAAAATGGTAAGAATTCAACATTTTGCGCATTTATGACATCTGTCTACCCGTTAAAGGGTTAAAAAAGAAACAAACCAAAAAAGCTTACGTTATTAGTAGTATCAAGATATCTATGAGTGAAGGGATCTCGCAAAAAACATTTCCAGTACTTAAAAAAAAATCAGGGCAAATTCACACCTTATTCTGTTAAAAGTAAGGTAGTTTTTCCTTCTGTAATTTGAATTGACTAGACATGTTCTTTCCGTGGTCTCTTCAAGTATAGGTACCTACTTACTTTGGATCAAAGTAAATATGCTTAACAAAGTTAATTCTGTAATGGTTATCCAAAAATCTTCACGACTTTATAAAACGTTTGCAATTCAAGTAATGACGTTCAATAAAAGTCACTCATTCAAGGATCCTGCTAAATTGTGCACTTGTGTGCCATAATCGTTAAACCAAGCCAATTGATTTTATGTGCGATTGTGTTGTTTTATTGTAATGATTTTTAAGGCGGTAACACATACTGGATGCTTAGCCAAGTTGCCAATCGCTAACGCTTAGTAGCGTATCGTAGTTTTCCCTCTCTGTCACTCTTTCATATTAGTGCGACAAAGACAGTTAGCTGCCTTTCGTTTACGATTGACGATTAAGCGTTAGCGATCGGCAACTTGGCTAAGCACCCTGAATTGTTTGATTGAGCAACTCTCAAAACACATGTACATTTATATCACGTCTTCAATATTGATAAAAACTGATAGGCTGGATGCTGAGCAAGATCCACCACATTTCTCTAAATACCTCAGAAAGTTTGTATGGAAGTTTCCTTTTTGTTACCAGATTCCTATACATTTATTGTTGTAATACTCCCCACGGCCGATTCGGCCACGGTGACTGCTGTCGACTTCGTTGTTATCTCTGGTGTGCTCGCATGTGGCTAACGTAGCCAATCTTATTGATAAAATTACGAGAACACTGCGGGCTTGTGAGCACACCATGAATGTAAAATAATTATATGATATTGCCGCAGGTGGTCGGGCCTTTAACTCGTCGCGCTTGGCATCACTGGACATTCACAGTCAACAGTCACTGGTCGTCAGGCTCGGCGAGGCCCAGTTAAAGCAAATCGACCAGTATCGCTATCTGGGGAGTACGATTACATCTAAGTGCGATCTTGATGCGGAAACTAATAATAGAATCGGGGCTGCAGCGGCTGCTTTTGGCAAGCTGGATCTGAAGGTTTTCAGTTGACATGACCTGAGACTTGCAACCAAAGTGTCCGTTTACATGGCTGTCGTGCTACCTAATCTCCTTTATTCTGCCGAGACGTGGACCGTGTATAGCTGCCTATACATTTATGGTAACAAAATAGGAACGTTTCATAAAAAAATAATTTACACGTAGAGAAATAGTTTTATTTCTCTATTATTTCTATATATGAAACTCGCGTATATTAACTAACTTTAACTTCATTCCGACGTTTCGAACAATTTATTTGCGGATGACTGACCACGAATCCCGTAAAGTGTTCGAAAATAAAGTTAGTCAGTTAGTTAATATACGCGAGTTTATCCGTTTTCATAGTTTTATTTCATGTGTAATCCTCGCGGTAACCGAAGAAAATATTTTTTACACATAGATCCTGTACGGAAAATGTAGGCATCTGGCAGCAAAGCAATCTCTTTCGTCTCATGTGCCTTCCATTTACTATAAAACTTTATTTCAAAGGGCGTTTTCACTCTTAGGGACACCCAATTAGCGTGAAATTAAAAAAATCCTTCATTGCAGTCAGCTTTGTAATGACAGTTAAGTACAATATCTCTAGAAATTTAAACTTGATTGGCGTTTTTATATTATAATATAGCTTATAGTTTGTAGAATGAACACCAAAATCAAGTTGTTATCGAAATATAGTGCTAAATTGTCATTACAAAGCTGACTGAAACTAAGATTTCTTAACTTCACGCTAAGAGTAATAATATAATACATTCTCGGTTAATGAATACGGGTCAGGAGGATTTTTTCATTAAAAATAATGGTAACATGCTAATTTGAAATATTTTTTCAAAATATTTTTAGTACATTTAGACTATTTTATTTAGTTTTATTGGCTTTTATCTGAATCTATATAATTGAAAAATACCTAAAATGTATGGTAATACGAGTTTTTCAATCATGACTTGCTATTTTTATATCTACGGAATCACCTCATGATACATTTCTACGTTGCTTGGATTGGGTAAAAAAACAGTAATTTCGATATAATGTTAAAAAAACTGCCATTTGTATTATAAATATTTGAAATCAATTCAGTAGGTTTCCAGTATTTCCTAAAAAAATCCACCTGACTCGTATTCGTTGACCGCGAGTGTATACAATCCTTACAGGTAAATTAGACACTGGAATTTTACTTGGTATGTTTAATGATATGCACGATTTAACAGAATCTTAAGTATTTATTTGATAGATATTGAATAAATTAAGTATCTTTATAGGTACCTAAAACAAATATCTCTTGTCTTTACATTTCTGCATTTGCGACCGTAAAATGCACTGGCTGAATTCAGAACACTTTAATTATATTATTTCGAAGTTATAAAACAAATAATATTTAAGTCTTAATTCTTAATTAGTATCGTAACATCGTAGTTTATTACCATCAAAAAACATGTAGGTAATCCGTTTTCATGGTAAACAGCTTATTATCTGCTTATTACAAAATTAAGTATTTAACTGTTTTTGTATTGTAATAATATTGAACACGAAGAATCAATAATTACATAACTCCTTATTACTTTTTCCTATTTCATAGCTGATTCAGTAAATTTAAAACTAAATAGTAAATTTTCTACCTTCTAGTAAAATATTGAAGAAGACATTTCGTTAGTTTCGTCAAATGTCATGCAGAACAGGATTTGCGGGGGTCAGCGGTGGCCGCTAATGTGTTTCACAACCTAACCCCTGGCTGCACATTCACAACGTTGTGTATTAACCTTTACATGCCTCTCTAGTATAATTTGACCCTATGATTTTGTTGAGATTTAAAGTTGCCGCTAGATGGAGTTTTTTAAATACCAAACTTGATAACGATGTATTACCTGAAAACAACGGAGCTTTGAAGTTTCATAAGAGGAAGCCAGTAACCAACCGGGAGACAGTGAAAACGGTGCATAGTAAAATTAAGTAATCCTTAAGTGCAAGTCCTTAGAGTCTAAATTAATTCAGTGAAGTGCGAACAGATTTGAAGCTAGAATTAAATAACTTTATTGCCGTATAAACACAATTTGTGCATTTAGATAATCATCAAAATTGAAAAAAAAAACGACTTCAATTTTTTTTTAAAAAACCCCATTATTGGACTCCGACTTTGTGTCAACAGGACTGTCTCGGGGTTATGTAAGATCGATAAAAAAATGTTCATCAAAGTCAAACGATTCTTTATTAGGCTGCGGCTCCATTGAGACGGAGAGGAGCGGAGATATGCAAAATTGACCAATTACATTCTTCAAATTCAAAATTCGAAACACTGTCATGCGGTCTCATTGGCCAATTTTGCACATCTCCGCTCCTCTCCGCCTCAGTGGAGCCGCACCCTTAAAGTAGGCTCAGCAATAAGCGCTTTTGAATCCTTAATCTAAATAGAAAATAAAAAAAATGTCTACTTCCGGCTTTAACCCTACATCACTGACCCGAAATTCCCGAGAAGAATCCAACAACCATTTAACCATTTAACATGCATTAAAAAAAACATAAAATTGATTTAAAATAAGATGCAGATCAAGAACATCAGTTCATTGTTATTTTAAGTCGGTTAAAAATTAAACCTTATTTACCTAAATCTAAAATCGGCCCTGGCATTGTACCTTGGTATTTCCTCGCTGTATCACAATGCTGGTTTTAGGTCCATCCCTACGCGTGAAGGAATCGCGGCGCGAAGCTGCGAACGCGAGTGTGGTTTCGATTCCGCAGCACGCTCGTGAAAGTTCCACACTCGCGTTTGTGGCTTCGCGCTGTAATTCGTTTACAAGTGGGGAGCGGCCTTTACGTAGTGCGATGCGGAGATATATACGGTAGACGTTGCTAAGAACCAAAGTTGCGTGCTACCCAGTGATAGCAAATGTATTTCATTTGGTTATTTAATTTATAGACAATTACAAAACTTTGGCACCGTACACAGTGCAGTCATTGTTGCAATCTTTGTGCGAGGCTTATTTTCAGCAGTGGACGTCCTTCGGCTGATATGATAATGATGATTATGATGATGATAAAGCTAAAGAAATAAATGTAAATAGGTTCCTTTACTCTGATATTAATCGTCGTTAAAGTATTTATACACATATAAAATATATTATGATCAAAACGAACTGCTGTGCCTATGCCTCAGAGTTGGGCATTTCGTAATGTGGGTCACTGATGTATGAAGAAAAAAAATATTTTTTTTACTGGGCACAGTAAAGTTGTAAATAGTTCCGTAATAAAGTCGATAAAGAAGTGTGCATAATTATTTGGCCATCGGAATTAAGTTTCTGCCTCCGGATCTATTTGAAAGGTTTCATAGAAACTTCAGTACATTTTGTACTGACCACAGCTGATATCTATATTTTTACTTTTTGTTGCTACATGAGCTTATGTTTGAGTATTGTATTTACCTGGAAAAAGCTTTTCTAAAGTTACGAAGCCAAAAGAGACGAAAAAAAGGTTGAAAATGATTTTTTTAAGCCCCATACATTTTAGGAAAATTTATATTCAAATCCGGAGGCAGCAAAACTTAAATTAAAAATGTAATAAAGATAAGAGTGATAATCAAATATCAAATGGCACCGTTTTCTAATTGTGCCCTCCAGAAAATCTTTTTTTTTGTACCTACATGTACATTTCCGCCTGCTAACATCTCAGGTTTGTATGGAACATCACGGTGCTTAGCCAAGTTGCCAATCGCTAACGCTTAGTTAACGTATAGTAGTTTTCTCTTTCTCTCACTCTTGCATACTAATACGACAAAGACAGCTAGATGCCTTTCGTTTACGATTGACGATTAAGCGTTAGCGATTGGAACTTGGCTAAGCACCCTGATTTTTTTTCTCGATTAGGATGTCGGTCCTATAGTAAAAACTCATCAATATGACCTCAGATTTAATCACCTAAAATTTGAGCGGTGAATTAAACATCAACCGTATTGTCGCTATATTTTAAAGAATGGATCATCTTAATAAATAAGTTGGTAGTATTCTTTAAATATAGAAAATCAGCGAAATCTTGCCCTCATAAATAATATTCTATCGCGCATTAGTTGTCTCGTATGCTGGTCAATAAAACTGAGGATTCACTATGCTTCATTAATGTACTACGTAGAGCCTTCGATGGCTTTCTGCAACAGTGCCCTAGTGTGGACCGCTTGATGCAACAGTAAATTATGTGTGATTTACTATGGGATAGATATTAAATTAAATTTGACATCAACGGTGGCGGCTACATTATTAGTAGATTCATTCAGATTTCATGAAAGACGATTGACTTACGTTTGTTGTCGTCTTAGCTTATTAAAAATATTTAGAGATATATGTTTAACTCGATAAGTATCTGCTAGGATAGTACAGTGACTCACAACATACCTAAGTAATAAACTGACACACAAGCAATTGCCAATTTGATTAAATAAATAAAAATATATATAATATTTTCTTCGGTTCGCTAAATAGCTGTTAAAGGAATGTAATGAATGCACAGTCAAGGGCATATAATTATACACTTCTCCATACTGATCCCTTACAAATGTGTCTATATATTAATGCACTCGACTGTACGACTGTACGTGATACAATCCGTTTCAATTGGCCACGTGGTGACGGAAGTAAGAATACATTTGTCACCACCCTAACCCCAATTCTTTCCGCGAGTGTTTTAACAGCCGACTATGGGATTGAAGTGTCACTTCTCATTCGTTTATTGAAGTGTGATGATGGCAAGGCAGCAGCACCGTCAGGCCCCACAATTTTCAGTCCGATGACATAAATTTGACGTCACGCTGCATAAAGGATGTTTTTAAATAATTATACTTTCATATTCATCTGACGACCCGTCACTGGCATGCCAATCTTGCGGATGTCACTGTCGCTCCCGCATCGGGCTTTATAGCCATTCTAAATACTGCCGCAAAAATGCTGCATAAAATCATCTGAAAAGATGTCAAAGGCCTATGATGACTGTTATTGTTAATCATTATTCGTCAATAATTCAATCATGTACACAATTATTAATATTATGAGGTTAAGCAATTTATTGCGCATAGAAAAATGTTTACCTAAGTTCATAAAATGCTAATTAAACTATTTATTTTGTTTTTAATGGAGAGAAAGATACACATTCCATTCTATTCTATTCTATACGTATTCTATTCTATACGTAGAAATCAAAATTCTTAAGTCTGAAATTTATCATCCGTCTTACTTTCAGTTCTATACCTACAAGTAGTGAAAATTTATATTTTTTTCTTGCGTAACGTACAGGGTTGGGCGGATTAAGTGTCCTAGTTAAAAAGTGGTATAAAAGTTTAAAAACAAAACAATGTTACAAATCTTGGTGTTATTTATATCAGAAACATTCTATATTTTACCGCAGCAATTGATGAATTTGATAAACTCCCCTTTAACATGTATTATTTTAAGCATTATGTCATATACGGAATTTCATCCGGCACGCACTACCTTATCTGCCATGTGATGTCATATTAGGTTATCTAATCCTAGTATAAACATAAATCTTAGCCTTAACCCGTCTCAATAAAACTCTGCATTGATTTGTATATGGAAATATTTATAGCATTTCAGTTATCTAAAGATTTAGCGTACTTTGCTAGGTAAATATCAGCCTCATAATTTTGGCTATAACTTGGTATTTCTTCTTATCATATTGTACCCTGATTGATTAACTTTTTGGAATAAATTTGTTACTAAAATACCTTCCTTTCTAGTTCTTAATAAAACACTATACCCATAATCAACCTGGCATTTACCAAACTCTTGCAATGAAAATGCATTTTGTTTGAAAAATGACCTTCGTGCCGCCTATTCGACTTTTTGTATTTAACTCTTATATTTTTTAAAGAGAGAGGGCACATATATAAATTAACTGTTTTATAAAGGCCTCACATTTTGTGATTATTTTGCAGTGCGCTAAATATAAACCCCTCTTCAATTCAATCATTTTATCGAAGATTATATAATAAGAGGCACAGTTTCGTAAAAAAATGCCCATGGGTGCTTATTGGTACTTTGCTGACTCTAATCATTTAAAGCTTACCCAATTTCGGCTTGAATTTGGAAGCAGAGGACTCCTTGAAACAATTGATGGTGTGCAGTATTAAAATATACGTTGATATTTACTTTTATGGTCAGTTGATAATCTCGCCCGATTTTTAATGCTCGCTGCACCATTATCCAACAACACCGCTTTTTACATTTGTTCTTAAAAATATATACAACTAAATGTTATGTAAATGAGTTTCAGAAGCCATGAAGCTGATTAAATCGACGATTTAAAATGATATACAGGGTATGAAAAACAGTTATATTTCAATAGATAAACGAATGTTTTTCAGTAGGACACTTAATCCGCCCAACCCTGTATATTAAATGAATACTTATAATATTTTTTATCAATTATAAAAAAATGTATTAATGCCGTTAGTGTGTATTAATTTTTTTACGGGTCAAAAAATTATGTAACTCAATTGTACTTTATTGAATGATTGACGACTAACGATTAACAATAACAATACTTCTTAATAAATATTATGTATTAAGTATGATGTGTTGATGTGATTAACAATAACAATGTAACTTTAAAATCATCCTTTATGCGCGTGACGTCAAATTGATAAACGAAAATTACGGGCCTTTAATGTGGACTTACTTTCTGTCTATCCGTCATAGACAGAAAAAAGTTGATTCACCCAAACACAGTAGTACCTAGTAAGCACTTCATTACACAAATGTTATTGTTCTAGTAAAAACGGCCCACTTTGTCGCTTAATACACGGTAATCGCGAGCATTGTGAAAGATTTTAACTATGCATTCTAGACATCGAAATAAACAAGAAATATTATGAGACCTAATGTCAAATTCCACAAAAAAAAACTTTATTTTAGATTTTTTGAATACTTTTTATCATAACAAGAATTCGATAAAATATTTATTTTAAATGATTTTTTTAGGGACAGGTTTTTTCGTCAAGTTTATTCTTATTTTTTGATTGTCAGGCAAAATATGTGGTAATATTAGAACACATTGTGGTAGCATTGTAATCAAAAAGAAATTTTATGACGAGTTACGTCGAAAAACTTATTTCAAAAATAGGTTAATTATCTCTGGAACCAAGCCGAATTCAGGAAATTTTATGTAACATTAAATACACTAAATATGCTCAGGAATTCAGCATTAAAATCTTTGGGAATGCTCACGAACACCGTGTATAAGGAGGGAATTGGCTTGTACTCATTCCTTTATTTTTTAAGAGTCCTTATATTATGGCAAACGACAAAGTGGGTAATTTTTAGGGATTCGTACCTAAAGGGTAAAACGGGTCCTATTACTAACGCCCGCTGTCTGTCCGTCTGTCACCAGGGTTGTATCTTGTGAACCGCGATAGTTAAACAGTTGAAATTTTCTCAAATGCTGTGTTTCCGTTGCCGCTATAACAACAAATAGGTTCTAAAAAGTAGAATAACCCTATATTTGGCAGTGTGTCTTATAAGATAGGTACATACTTTTTGACCCACTTTAAGTTTTTTTTAAAGACTGAATGTTTTGCTCTACACAGCGGCGAGGAGGCTAGAAAGCACGATTTTTTAAAATTCTGCCTATTATAGGGATAAAATAGATATTGTAGGGGGCTCCCATACAACATTTTTCGCTCGTTTTGTGATAAAATGATAATTGTACGGAACCCTTTGTAGGAGAGTCCGACTTACACTTGGCCGGTTTTCACTAAACCGCTCACAATAAATATAAACTACAAACAAAAAATACAAAGTGTTTTACAAACTTGAACTTACAGTGCCTACGAACAAATAAAACATGGAAGCCGCACGACATACTAAATTGCCTTTCAAAAACGGTCCTGAATTTTAGTTGACAAGTGTCACCCCCTCTTCAATGCATCACGGTAATGAATATAATTATCAACCTATAATAACTTAAACCGCTATTTAAAAATAGTTGTGATTGGTCCATCGAAGTTTTGATTGGCTATATTCTATAAACATATGTCAAAAATGTTGCGCTGGAATATGCGCGGTGTTGAGAAAAGCGCTATGTCCAGCCCATCTAGGCACAATTGAACAATTGTTTTTGGGGGCATTTTTGAGCCGGCGTTAGACGTCCATGTTATATATGGTCGCAGTACAGTGCATTTAAATGTGCGACAAGCCACCGGGATGCGCGTGCGCGGGTCGCGCGAAGTTCATAGGTAAAGGAGACGGTATATAAGCCCTATGCGGTGTCACCCACCACATATTGGTTCTGCCAGTGAGTGCATCCAGACTCGCCAGAATTGCAATGGTAAGTGACATTCGGACATGTGCTTCATAGTGACATTTGCGGACGTATAGCGGAGTAATAGAAAAAAGCTCCAAGTAATCATACTTGACTTTAAATCATTCTTATTCAGTTCTTTTGTTATATTTTCAGACGAATATTGTATTGCTTATACAATATTCATCTGAAAATATAACAAAAGAACTACGATATCTTGGAGGAAAACTTTGAAGTAGAATTATATGACAAGTATTATTTTTATTCAAATAGTACGGTATGTCGTATTTCAATATTCAGGATGGCCAAATAATAAGTGGATTCCCAATGCGGTTTTGGGAACTGCCAATGCGATTTTGGGAAGCAGAATAAGTCCTTTAAAGGATATTTTAGAAATAAGTTAATGTTTCTGGAGTAGTAGTTTTACGTAATTATAGTAGCGCGTTGTAGTACCTACGTATTGTAAAATAAAAACCGGCCAAGTGCATGTCGGGCCATGCTCAGTGTAGGATTCCGTAGTAATTAAAAAACGGTTGGGCCGATTATGTTCGAGATAGTTTTATTTTAAAGTATTCTATAAGCTTATTATTCATGATTTTTTACATATTTTTGGACTTACGATTCAAAAGTTAGAGGGGAAAATATTGACTTTAGAAAAAAACTTTCTTCCAAGACCCTTATTTTTTTAAGAGACCTATTCAATGATACTCCACACTATAGGATTACAGCAAATAAAAAAAATCATCAGTTGGGGAGGTACCCGAAAAAAAATTGTTTTTATTGTACTATTTTGTTGGCATACCTGTACTAAATATCAGATTTCTAGTATTAATGGCCACTGAGCTATACTGCGGACAGGCGAACAGACGGACATGGCGAAACTATAAGGGTTCCGTTTTTGCCATTTTGGCTACGGAACCCTAAAAATGACCCTTCTGAAACTTCCCTGCTTGCGCTTCTTCTTCTGAAGTTTCAGAAGGGTCGTTTTTTTACAATACGTAGGTACGAGTACTACAACGCGCTACTATAACTACATAGAAGTACTCTACTTCTGAAACATTAACTTAATTCTAAAATATATCCTCTAAAGGACTTGTCATTTATTAGAATACCAAAACTCCAATTTTTTTTGGTCACCTTGTATCAACAGTATATTTAGGAAATCGTTCTATAAAATAAATGAAATATTCCAAATATTAAGCAATATTTTGATTTTTAGTTATACCGGTAATTTCTGCTTAGTAAGAAAGCCGATTATTTTGATATTAAGATATAATTTTACATCCGTAGCGAAAGGTACCTTTGAGGAGTATAGAAAAATGTATCAAGCAATGTTATTTTTAAATAGGTAATGTTTCATATTCATATGACTGATATTTAGGTACCTTTAAATTATCCTTTGGAGGTGTCAGACTATTGGGGTAAAACTTTGGTGTTGTATTGACAATATGTTATTTTATAAAATAGGTACCTATATGAACTACTTAAAATAAAATGCTTGAAGTATCCACGAAAATAAAATGTATAGTAAATTCGAATTTCAGTAGAATTAGTAATCTTACTTTTAAGAACGGAATAAGATGCGAAACTTTAAATTTTATAAGGATTTAACACGTGCATTCCGAATTTCCGTGGAGTTTTTACAGTTCACTAAATAACGTCGGTAATAAAATAAAATGTACTATCAAGCTAAGGTATGTGTACCATTAACGTGCCAGGCACTTACGCATTCGCGCTGTGAATGACACTAATGACTTTTAAAAAGTGACATTTAGTAAACACGGTAACACAGAGAAAATGTTAGTAAAGTGGTAAACATTGCAGATATTATAATTTTATTTCTTGTAAGAAACATTAATAAAATATTTTCAAATTATTATTCTTTTACTCATCCGCTTGCCCAGCGTGGCGATTATGGGCATTTACCTCCTAATGCGTCTAAACGCATAGTTAATAGGAGAGGCCTACGTCCAGCAGTGGACTAACATAGGCTGATGATGATGATGATGATGATTCTTTTACTCAGTAAAATTATTCATCGTAAAAAATAGGTATCTACTTCTAAGCTTACTTTTGCTTTGTCATAAGGTCGAGTGGTAGATAATGCCTGACATAAATTTTCCCTTAAGTTTTGCTTTTGAGGAATAAAGTTTAAATAAGAAACGCATTGCATAAAGTGGTTGCAGTAAACGCATGCGACAATCTACTCACAAATTTAAGGTTCAATTTCTCTTCAGGGTACTCACGTTATAACCTTATAACAGCACTTTGGCGTCATTGGCAATCACTTCCTTGTTAACCTTTATTCTATATATGTAGTTTGGTTTCAAATACTCTAGCGGGATATGTACATTTTGGGTGTGTCCAATGGCTAAGGCATTGGACACACCCAAAATGTACATATCCCGTTAGAGTATTTGAAACCAATAAACGTAAAAGACAAAAGTCTACAACCAATGTGTGTTACCAGTGATGACTTACAGCGCCGAAACGTGGTCCTTCACCATCGGCCTCATCTCTAAACTTAGAGTCGCTCAACGAGCTATGGAGAGGGCTATGCTCGGAGTTTATCTGCATGATCGAATCAGAAATCAGGAGATCCGTAGGCGAACTAAAGTTACTGACATAGCCCTCCGTATTAGCAAGCTGAAGTGGAAATGGGCAGGCCATATTGCACGCAGAGCAGATGGTCGATGGGGTCGAAAAGTGCTTGAGTGGAGACTACGGCTGGGCAAACACCACAAGATGGACAGACGACCTTATGAAGGTCGCCAGGACACGGTGAATGCAGGTCGCATCTAACCGGTACATGAGGTCCAGAGGGGAGGCCTATGTTCAGCAGTGGACGTCTTAAGGCTAAAATGATGATGATGATGAAACGTAAAAAGAGTATGGTAACGATTGATGTAGGTAGCCATTAAACACGAAGGAATTAATAAATGGTCTATTTTTTACTTTGGAACAACCTGTACTTGTCTGTAGCTTCTGAGGTAATAATAGGGGCAATATAATATGAAAGCTTATTAAACCTTATTGATTACTAGTTTGATTCTGATTTTGTCAAAAATTATATAATCCCCAAACCTACTCGAAGTTGCGCTGCCAGTGCCGACATTACTGCAGGTTATATGAAGGGTCCACGGAAAAAACATGTCCAGGGCAAAGGTGTGAAACCTTATTCTGTGAAGAAAAGGTGTTTTTTTCATCTGTAATTAATTTATTCATAGTAATAAAAAAAAAAAAATAATATTGACTAAATTAAATAACTAAAAATAAAAACTAAAATATATGTACACCTAATTACAAATAAAAAATGGGAGCTAGCTCGGCGCCACGTGGTAGGGTGCCCCGAAGGCTGGTGGCATTGCCCCGCTGAATGGCAATGCCTATTCGCTGGGCAATATAGGAGTCAGCCCTCTGTAATTTGAATTGACTAGACATGTACTTTCCGTGGACTCTTCATATACAGTACGTTTCTTTCTGTTGTCGACTATTGTAAATACATTTTGTTAGATTTTTTTGTTACATTATGTTTTATTAAAATATGAAAGTTAGTCCAGTAGACAAAACTGAAGATGTGTGAAAAAACTGTGTAAATAATGTTCTTACCAAAGTACTAATCTAAGCCAGTCTCTGAAAAAAAAAACATGCTTTTATTGCCGACTGTATTTCCTTTAGTCATTAAGATAAATCTCGTAAAATTCTATTGACTCGTTAGCCCAAAGCTGATACGATTAATTTTGTTTCGGTCCCAAGTTCTTATCGCTGTACCCTATCCACGTCGTCCTTGATTAACGTTAAAATTCCTGTCCTAAAGTTTATGTATCATGAATCAAATTTTGCGAGTTGAAACTAAATAAAAGCTTTTTAAAATAACATTAGGATGAAAACCAAAAAAGATCCTTGTCAAGTCACGGCGTCTAACCAATCCCATACCTCTTCATACCGTGCCATTCCGGCATTCTGTATTGTCACGTTTCACGAGAGATATGACGGGTTTACGTGACCCCTCGTCTCAGCCGTAACGTTGTCATAAAACACAACGAAATTGACACATCACCATAAATTTTGCTTACGAATACGGTTTCGGAATTTGTTGAGAATTTTGTAAAGTCATCCAATGTATATTGTGTATTCCAGGCGACGTTGCAATATGTATCATTATTAAAAGCTCATAAAATATATCCATGAATAATTCACGACCCTGTCAACAATATAATGTATTCCATGCAAACAAAAATAAAAAAGGAACATAACTAAAACTGATTTGTTTGTTGCAGGGATAATATACATTTTTACCGACCTCCAATTGTCTGCGTAACTAGGCAAAGTCAAATTCAAACCATTCTTCATTCAAATTGGTATAGCAACAAACTCTTTTAAATGGTCTAAGTTACATAAAATTAAAACTACTTCCGGTTCTAACCCTACACCACTGACCCCGAGAAGAACCGGTAAGAAACTTGGCGGGACTTGTTTTTTCAAATAATCATTGTATGTATAATAATAACGACAAGAGAGTCTCTAAATTCATAACTTTTTTACTATTTGACAAAGTTTTCAGACTCATTGATACCAATTTATATCATACAGGCAATAACATATTAACAATAAAGTAATCAATTAGATACTTGCGCTTGAACGTAACTTAGGTACCTAATATAAGTTCTTGCTATTTTATAAAATTACCGATGTTCCCTTTAAACTGTCTGAGTGTGCGGTTTCAACACACCTTTAAATTTGCTAACATTGTTCATTTGAAAGCCGAACGGTTGAAAGTTCATCTTCCGGCATGTGCATTTCCTGGTGCATGCCTCGGAAATTGCGAGCATGCAAGATTTCGTCACCGCATTGTACAAAAGAGGAGAGATGTCGGAAGAAATATGATTATTAAGGCACTATTCATGTCACTGACTGCAATGCGAAGATTGGCATTCTGCTTTAAAGTTGTTCTTGATGTTCAGATATTGGAATATTCGTTTAATTCTAATCAGTAACTATTTAATTCTCCGCTTTACCTATTGCACTTAAATGTTATTCAATAAACAAAGTGAATTTTGTTCCTTAGACACGCTGAAAATGTATCGTTATACCAGAATTTTTCATTAAAATATATGACAATAATTTCTAAAATAACCCGAAACTGTTTATTTGCATATTACTAATTATTTTCACGTTTCTGAATAAGCCGTTAAACTGATTGTATAGTGTCTATTACTTATATCACCGTAGTTTTTTGTGTCATTCATATTGAACAAATGCATCCTTGATATTGTCAATAAAATACTTGACTTCTTTCATGTTTATTAGTCAAGTTCTAACTGAAATTCGATCACAATATTTAAAAGTCACATTTTTGTACACTACACCTAATGACATATGGCAAGATTTTTATTTAGTTATTTTGGTTTCGTTTTTAGCATCTGTCGTCGTAGCCGTCAAGTTCTTACTTACATAAGTACTTACTAGGTACAGTAACTAGGTTATAAGTATGTAAATTAGATACTTGAAGGGTCTATGGAAAGAATATGTCTAGTCAATTCAAATTATAGAAGGAAAAAGCACTTTACTTTTAACAGAATAGAAAAATCTGATCAGTCAGATTCATCAGTCAAAAATTTTTTTAAGCACTGGACAAGTGGACATATTTTTTTCCGTGGATCCTTCACTTAGTATAGTCACAACTTTTTTAGACATACTTCACCAAATGACAGACAGCAAGTATATTTTATAATTTTATTCTAGCTTATTAATCTTATTGCGGTTGACACAAGGAATGATAAACATGTTAAAGCCGTACTTCCATAAGTCAAAAGTATACCTTCTGTTATTCTAAAATATCGACGATGACGTTACATGACTAAGGCCTATTTAAAACCATTGCGCAAACGCATCTTCTATGTGCGAGCAGGTTTTTGCTCGCAGTTGGCTATCAGGCATCTTACGTTACCGTTTATCTTCCTAAAGGTGCATTCAGACCAAATGAAATGTGATTGGTTGATGTCGTAGAACGGGGGATAGAACAGCGAATGCTCTTTTGGTTTGAACGCACCTTAACATATTAAATATGGTACTAAATTCATATTCAAATGTAGTTGCAGGTTCTTGATAGCTGCTTAATTTAAAAAAAATTCAACTATTCAAAAACATGTGCTTAAACCTAAGCAGGTCGTATTAATTTTAATTTAAAATTTTAGGATGATATCTACAACTGGCAATCATTCTAATAATTATTATGAATTCAGGATTCGGGAGCATCGTTTTGAAGGAACTTACCTAATAATAAATTTTATGGCTTAATACTCATGATATGTGACATTAGCATAGATAAAAATACTATAGGTTCTAATCGAAAAATATTTAGAGAAATGCTTAAAAATAAGCATGCATCGCCTTTTATTTAGCTGTTTATTAAATTAGTCATTATTTCAAGCAGATCTCGCTAGTATTCCTGACTCTGGTGCTCGCCGTAGTGGCACAACAGCCTAAGCAAGCGCCAACCGGCGAGCCGATCCCAATCATCCGCTTCGAGACAGATGGGCCGAACGTGGATGGGACCTACAAATGGGCGTATGTATCTGCACAGAGTGCGTAGCCAAGTTGCCAGTCGCTTAATCGTCAATCGTAAACGAAAGACAGCTAACGTCTTTGTTGCACTAATGAAAGACTGACAGAGAGGGAAAACTACGATAAGCGTTAGCGATTGGCAACTTGGCTAAGCATGCTGGTATAATTATAGTACTTTTCTCTTTCCGTCACTCATTCTTATTAGTACAACAAAGATAACTAGTTGCATTTCGTTTGCAATTAACTGTTACGGATTAGCATCTGGGCTCTCGTAGATGACCTGTCGTCTGCAGGTGAACCGTTTTCAATAATCAGCTTTAAAGCAGACGGGCTGAAGGTTGAAGGGATCTATGATCGCGTAGGTACCTAAATATATAGGGGGATTTTTTATTCACTGAACAAATTATAGAGGGTTAATTCTGAGGTCATATTGTTGAACTGTTCCTATGGGACCGACTTCCATACACATTTCCATCTCAGGGTTTGTATGGAGCATAAGCTTTTTTTTCGAATCGGTAATCGGTCCCATAGTGAAAATTCATCAATAATAATGACCTCAGAATAAACACCCTAAAGTTTTCTCGTCGAATAAAAAATAGTTTTGTATGTTTGAAATTTCAATAACTAAGTAATGCTATGAACAACAACACCTCAACTTCACCTCTCTTTTAGCTATGAAACTGGCAACGAGATCACCGCTGAAGAGTCTGGCTACGTGAAGAACTTCGGCAAAGGCGAGCCCGAGGAAGTCCAGGTGGCGGAGGGCAAGTTCAGCTACAAGACGCCCGAGGGGCAGCTTATATCTCTCACCTACATCGCTGATGAGAACGGCTTCCAGCCGCAGGTTGGTTCTGTGTTCCACTCACAGATGTCATATATACCATAGATCAAGCAAACTTATCTACTTAGCGTGTCAAATGAACTCAGTAAATTCTACTGAGTTGTCCGTCTTTAATCGCAGCTTGCAGCTTTCGTCAAATTTTGTAAGTTGAAGTGAACAAAAACATTAATAATGCCTCCTTAAGTAATATTAATTGCAACAACACAAAAAACATATTTGAAATCATAGGCAAGTAACAACATCAGTACAAAATCTGACACGCTCGGCCGCCATAAAAATGAATGAACTTGTTTCTTCTATCCAAATCTAATTCTGTGGTTCCACTAACTGTGTGCTTAAGACCGTGTGGGCCGTGTGGTGACGGCAGTAAGAATACATTTGCAACCCAAACTCTTCCCGTGGGTGTCGTAAGAGTCGACTAAGGGATTGAAGTGCCACTGACCATTCTTTGATAGAAGATTGATGATCGGCAGCGTCATCATTGTGGTTATATTACTGCGATTGCCAATCCGCTTGCCCAGCGTGGCGATAATGGGTATTTACCTTCTAATGCGCATACGCATAGTTGATAGGAGAGGCTTATGTCCAGCAGTGAACTGAGATAGGCTGTAGATATGAGTGGATCCACGAGCGGGGTGTGCGGTGTGGCGTTCATGTTATACACCGTGTTTTTATTGATTTCTGTTAAATTAAAGGGAAGCTTAATTAGGTCAAAAATAATATATTTATCTAAGAAATGGGTATCTTAACTCTTACTGTTATTGAGTTATTAAAAAAATTACATTAATGACTGAACAAGTGTATTGCAACCTTTATTACATCCTAATGCTACTTATTTTAACATATGCCGTCAGTCACCAGTAATTTACTTTTGTGTTATTCTTAAGGTTCTCTCACACTTAACATTTCATTTGTTATGTATGAAAAGGAAAAAAAAAAATCCAGTTCGACTAAAAGCTATACAGGGTGTAAGTCTAATACGGGCGAAGCTCTTAACGGGTGTTAGTATAGGACATAATAAGTACATTCAAATAACTTTTACTTAAAATTAGAGCAACAAAATTTTCCATACAAAATAATTCGGCGCGCAATGTAGAGCAACATACGCGAGTTAAACACTCGTTGACAGCCAATTTCAAAAGCAGATGACATAACTGCCATATCAACAATAACAAATGTTCGTACCTACATTGCTGCTCCGATAATCTAAAAAAAAATCTGTGGGGTCATAATTAAGAATAACTTTAAAAAAACCATGTAATCCATGATTACACTAATGAATCCCATGCCTGGTTAAATTGATCGCCCGTATTAGACTTACACACTGTATATCCAATAGCAATCCGGTAGCTCCAATTAACGTACCAAGCAGCCTGTTAAATTTAACGGAATTTCAAAAAGACACGGTGTATAAGCGCAGGCATATGACGCCCCCGAGTACATGCCGTCTTAATCCCTTGGCCGTGCATTAAGCAGGGCGCCGTTTGACGCTCGGCACTTGAGCTTTATGGCCTGGCCACGACATTGGTCTAAGGCAACCAGTGCCGAGCGAATCCATAAGTTGGAGTGTGAGGCCGATATCGGAACTCCCTTTCGCACGTATAGCTTGCCGCCCCACCAGGCCATTGCCATTAGTCTAGATTATCTTAATTTTTACGTACTCCATAGTCTACATACTTAACCCTGGTACAGTCGAGTTCATAAATATTAGGGTGGGTCATTTTTCAAAAATTTCGATTTTCTGAAGATAATAGTTACAAAACGGTGCCATTTGATATTTGATTATCACTCTTATTTTTATTATATTTTTAATTTAAGTTTTTCTGCCTCCGGATTTGATTAGTAATTTTCCTAAAATGTATGGAACTTCAAAAAAAAAAGTTATTATTTTCGACTTTTTTTTCGTCTCTTTTGACTTCATAACTATAGAAAAGCTATTTCCAGGTAAACACAATACTCAAACATAGCTCATGTTGCAATAAAAAGTAAAAACATAGATATCAACTGTGGTCAGTACAAATTGTACTGAAGTTTCTATGAAATCTTTCAATTAGATCCGGAGGCAGAAAATTAATTCCGATGGCCAAATAATTTTGCACACTCTTTGTCGACCTAATTACGGAACTCTTGACAACTGTTACTAGTAAAAAACAAATACTTTTTTTTTCTTCATACATCAGTGACCCACCCTAATAAATATATGAGCAAATCCACGGCTTCAAAAATAAATAAGCATAGAAAAGTGCATATCCATCTGAACAGATTCACCAGTCAAAAATATGTGTAGGTATATATTACCTGTCATATTAATCTGAGCATGTGTCGCAACGTTCATCGTCTCTATTTTAATCAACTTATTTTGTACGCTTACTTAAATGTGTCTTTCCTATTTTTTATATATATTTGAAACTCCTAAACTCAATTTAAAATCACTACCTAAGTTACAACCAACATCCACTGTAATAAATTAATAATTTTAACACGTTAATAATTCTTCCACAAGATAAAATTAATGTTTTCTTCGATTTGCTAGCGAGCTATTAAAAAACCAATTATTGAATTTATAAATTGCAATAGTTCGTCCTTCAACTTTTAGTTGTGGTACTCAAATCATTCAAATAATTACCTATAATATTGATGATATTATGAAATCGAAAATGAATAATACTGTTTCATTTCGTCCATAAATATTTATTTGATTATCATTAATCTGCTAGTGGGTACCTATATAGCGTTATTAGGTAATCTGGTATATAAGTACTTATTTAATACATTCTTGGAAATGAATGACATATCTAAACATCTAGCAGCAAAAAAAATAGGTAGGTATAAATTCCATAGCTATTCATAATAACATGAAGAAATATTAGTACCACATATTTAATATGCATATATGTACATAATATATGCATATTAATTTACTTCCACGGCAGCTACAATTAAAATAGTAGCCACATTGTTATTCTCATAAATTCAAAGTACTTTCCAGTCGCGAGCAACTATTCTGTTACAATATTTTTTCCACACAATAGACATGTAATTCAAAAAACTTTAACAAGATAATTCTCAACGCTATTCCACGTCATGTTTGCCTAGAATCAGCTATAATCTGATGCCACTCCGACTATAATTGAGTAACAATACCTAAAATTAAATTACACGTTCTTAACACCTGTTAAGGAGTGATTTAACGCTCGCAGCGGTATCCTTGACATGTTTCTTCTGGGGTTTCATCGTTATGAATCCGTAAGAGGCAGCGAATGCAACATGTCGATATATTTTACTTCTTTTAGCACATTGACCGGAGATGTTCGCAGAATCAGGGACTGGGTTGACTAGTTACGTACAACTTACACGCGGCGCAGAGGAAATAATGAATAATGTCTATGTCGTACTAATATGAAAGAGTGACAGAGAGGGAAAACTACGATACGCTACTAAGCGCTAGCGATTGGCAACTTGGCTAAGCATGCTGGTGCGCTGGTGGCGTGATTTGACAATGATGGATCATCATTTTACTAAACCGACGAAAGTTCTTGAGTTCAACTTCATAAATGCGCTGATTTAATGAAACACAAATAGCTGTGTATATCAAGAAATTTCTTAAATCCGGTTAATTTGTTTATTCATGCAACCTTTAAAATTATTGAGTACGTCGCCTAGAGTAAAGTATTATGTATCTATACGAGTATTAAGTTTGTGACATTGTAGTTACATATACATATACAATAAGCTATTTGATAGTTAACTATATATTATTACGTGAAGACAACCTACGGAAAAAAAAAGATAATTTAAAATAATATCGAAACGGGTTACTCACGTATTTAAGTCGATGATGACTCGACGTGTTTCGACCCATAAGAAAGTTCTCCTGAGCAATCTCGGTCAAAGCCCGATGCGTCCCCAATAAAATCATAGACTTAAACACGCGAGTAACCCGGTTCGATAATATTTTAATGTTTGAGTCTCACGTTAGTTATAATCATAATTCTAAAATTGGATATTTTATTCATATGGACAAACGGTTTCATTACAGTTATTCTTACGAGTACACTGCTTTACAATATCAATCTTAAATTGTATTATTCTTTAAATGTTGTTCTAGTGTCCTCCATAATATAGATATATTATAATAAATGTTTCAATACTCCCTTAGGGCGCGTGTTCACTATAAAAAATGTTGATTTAAAAAAAGTAAAACATAAATAATGTTACATAATAAGAATCACAGATTTACTGGGAAATATTGCTCAGTTCCGCTACGGCGTGTATGAGTCGGCCTTAAATTATATGCCAATGAAATGAAATTAAGCTTAATAGGCGCAGCGAAATAAATCGTCATCGGAATCACTTTTTAATGTTAAACAAGCAGTAACGTGAGAGTTGATTAACCTCGAGACTGAAATTATACTAAATCTAGACAATACATTGTCATTGACCTAGTCAACTATATTAGACTCCATTTTATGCCCATTTCGTATATTGGAAGTGTTTAAGATACAACAATTGCGAAAGCTAAAGCATTGCGACAGCTTTACACACCATCACGAAAACAATTGAGTTAAAGTATTTACACATCATCACATCATCAACCTATGAGAGTCCACTGCTGGACGTAGGCCTCTCCTATTAACTATGCGTACAGACACATTAGGAGGTAAATGCCCATAATCACCACGCTGGGCACGCGGATTGTCGATCGCAGTAATGTGTCCACTATGATGACGCTGCTGCCCATCATCAATCTTTTATCAAATGATGGTCAGTGACACTTCAATCCCTTAGTCGACTCTTACGACACACGCAGGAGTTGGGGTGGTGACAAATGTATTCTTACTGCCGTCACCACACGGCCAATTAAGCTCTTATAAATCTATCCTCTTCCTCACGAGCACCTTGTATCTTGTATGTAACCTTTCCCTAAAGGATTTTGCGGTTTGTAGTTTCCCAACATTCTTAGGTCATTTTGCTAACTGATTATGCATTTTATGCAACTTTACCTTTGATTACCTATTGGACTTAAGTACATAGGTATTACTCATATTTAAATAAAGTAATAGTCAATATATGAAAATGTATGCAGTTTCGCATACATTTAAGCTCGATTAGGCAAATGCTGATGTAATTGATGATGCATCTTCGTTTATCCATGTCCATAAATGTGTTGGACCTACAGCGTAGAGTCGCTTACAACAATAATTATTTATGAGAACCTTATATTATCTAATGTAATGCAATATAATTATATTATACTTGTACCTAAGCGACGTTATACGTAAATATGTATATATAGAATAACATATGTCTTTTTAGCTGTTTAGAAAACAATTATGACTGAGGAATCACTTTTTATGATAATTAATGCAATGCAACTTAATATTATAGCTTTCCTACTTTCATGTTTGGTTTCGGAGTCTTACCACCTTAGGATGAAGACACATTTATCAGCATGCGTACGCATTTTGTCTATACAAAATGTCAGTTTAGTATGGGACCGCGTCCAGCTTTCCGCACGCGTACGCATGCTTACACGTTTCATACTAAACGGCCAATTTTATTAGACAAAATGCGTACGCATGCTGATAAATGTATCTTCACCCTTATTCATAAACGTTGCCTACCTTAGCAAGCATCTAAGTACTGTTTGTTGATTTCGCTCACAAAGACATATTGATAAGACCCAAAGGGTCAAACAATACTTAGCGGCTTGCTAAGTTAGGAGACGTTTATGAATAAGGGGGTTAATCTTTCGTATGCAGTAGCTTCAAGCAGTGCAATCATTGATTGAATTTGACGGCTATTTCATAAAGTAAAATATCCGCCTTAGGGTTTGTGTGGACGATCAGATTCTTTTTCTCTAATCGAATGTCGGTATTATAGTAAAAGTTCATCAATATGACCTCATAAACTAACACCCTTAAGTTTGGCCGTTCAATAAAAAATCATCCTGTAGATTACCTTAGTTATTCATACAGCGTGTGTATTTCATAAGGCCCGACATTGTAATCAAAATTATCTGGAACATTAATTTCTTAAGAATATTTTTTTCATCAGTTTTAATACAATAATTGAGCACGAAATGTGTTGCATCTACATTAATTACTGTACCTAAACGTCATATCAAGTCAGTCCGTATTTTTTGTGTGAAATTAATCTGACTAAAACATTTCACCCAAAGGTTTATAATAACACACAACCACTGCCAACCACAACTTTAACCACAGGTTTTTTTCTGTTTGGCCTGATGGTTGACTGGTAGAGAATGCCTTCTGGCATTAAGTCCGCCCTTTGTACAATTTTATTTGGGCAATAAAGATAAAATAAATAAATAACAGTTGATAGGTACATCATATTATTGCGATTCATATGACCTAATAGTATTAACAGATAACTAGAGAAAAGATACGCCCGTATGCAACACAGGCTGTATAATATATTAACTGTATACATAACAGATTACACTCAAACTTTAAATATGTCGCCCGGCAAAACTCTCGTGTCAGACCATCTTCAAGCCAAACACGTGCCATAAATTTTGTTATCAAGGTAATCCGCAACGGCACAGCAGGTACATTTATAAATGCCAAGTTTTCAATTTAAACCTATCCATGTAACTCCAGGATTTATATTTCGAAAAATTCAAGCAATACATGCTCAACAAGACTATTAGCCTTAAATTTCTGCAAACAAAATTTCTGCAATCGTCAGCTATAGAATTTAAGACAGGGATCTGATAACGGTTTTTGCTCCATACCAAAAAACGGTTCGAATTCCGTTTCTTTTTCGTTCTTCGGTTTATAATTTTTCTGTTAATGGAGTAATTGAAAAATATGATGTTAATAATTACTTAAAATGTTGAATACTACAAGTACATAAAGAGCGTAAAACATTTTAAAATATTGACCTATATCGAGGTTTTTCTAAAAAACCAGTTCCCATCCCTGATTTAAGATGCATGTTTGCATTAAATTTTATTTTTAGATATCGCTATTATGCTTTAGCAGGGCAGTAATATTATCTATTTAAACAAAATCTACAAACACATAAGTCTGCATAATTCAATCTACTTCCATTCACAATTTATTATTTATCATTTAATCGTGATGCTTGACTTTACAGTAACAAGCAACATTTCGTTACCTTAGCCAAAGCCACACTTACAGTACCTTCAATAATTTATTAACTAGGAAACTATCCTCAAATGTGAATTTCAGTAATATGACGTAAGAAACGTGGATGCTTAGAACGCGGGTGTGTGAATTGGTAAACCGCGCGGGCAAATGTCGCCGCGAAATATCAGTCGGCGACCCGTGACCTATGGCCGTTCGCGAATCCGACCGATATGTCGGACTAATGTGTTTTTATACCGCAGTGGCATATAGGCATATGGCCGGCTGTGCGAATGATTATCATAGGTCATGAACGCTTGAACCTAGGGTATATTCTGCGACTTTTAAATTAGAAATGCCCCTTATTCTATTGAAAATTCCTACATGTCTTGCTGTATGTGAAATTTGCGAAATCAGTCTAAGCGTACGTTATTTTTTCGTGTTTTTTTAATACTATTGTCATAAAAATATACAACCGCGTTACAATGGCCTTAATTTGATATTGTTTTGCAGGTGTACCTGTAACTGAGCCTTTTTTTAAGTTAGTGGGTACACAATTACTATTGTTAAAATCGCTAAATGCGTGAGTTAGTGGTTTTCTATTTTATTAGTTCCCAGCTTTCTCGATAATATTTTTTTTTATATTGATTCATCATCATCATATCAGCCGAAAGACGTCCACTGCTGAACATAGGCCTCCCTCAAAGACTGCCACAATGACCGGTCCTGCGCCACCCGCATCCAGCGGACTCCTGCGACCTTCACCAGGTCATGAGTCCACCTTGTGGGGGGCCTACCCACGCTACGCCTTCCAGTACGTGGTCGCCACTCAAGAACCTTCCCGCCCCAACGGCCATCGGTTCTACGCGCAATGTGCCCCGCGCACTGCCACTTCAGTTTAGTGAGACGGAGAGCTATTTCGGTTCCTTTGGTTCTGCTGCGGATGGTCTCATTTTTAATCCGGTCACGCAGAGAGACTCCTAGCATAGCTCTCTCCATTGCCCTTTGGGTGACTTTGAGCCTTCTTATGAGGCCCATTGTAAGCGGGTATTATTATTGATTGTTTAATTATAATTAAGGGCTTGTAAATTGTGGACATCCTTAATTATGCAAAAAATAGACAAACAATTGATAATAATATAAAAATTGGTAACCAAATAAGAAACATAAACAGCCGTTTGACGTTCTGTCTTAATGTATGCTATACTATTTTACATAGAACTACTCACCTGGCCCCAATTTCACCACATTGACAAGTGCTACAATTGTAAATTTACTGTTTCTCCAATCTGTGGCGTCTATAGGCTACAGTTACCGTTTACCATCGGAAGGGCCGTGCGTTTGTTTGCCACCAACATAAAATGTAGTGCAGGAACTTTATTAAATCAGTAGTAAATAACTACTATTTTGCAAAGCAAAATTACAATTGTCACAAAAAACACGACAATTGTAGCGAAATTCCGACATATATGCCGAACCTCATGTGAAGATTGAATGAGAATTGTACTAAACCTTGCGACAATTGTCACGGGTTTGGGAAAATAAAAAGTAGTTTATTAATGATATCATAACGTTATTAGTAATAATTTTATGTTGGTGGCAAACAAGCACATGGACCGTCCGATAGTAAGCGGTAGCCGTAGCCTACAGAGGCCTGTGACGTCAGTAACCGTGATATTTTACAATTGTCACACTTGTAATTATGGTGAAATAGGCCACTGACCGCCCTGCATGTGGACTGTACATACACGCTATACAAGGTGCCCATGAGGAAAGGAAAAAATTCTAACAGCATATTCCTGAGACTAAAAGAAGCAAAAAATGTAAAATGAATTGTGGTCAAATCTGAAAAAAAAAAATTTTTTTTTGATGTTTTGAATGCCTTGATACACAAAAAAAATATTTTAATAAAATGAAACTATCGAAAAAAATACACTTTCAACTTTTTTACATTTGCTAGGTAATTCAAGATTTTTTTTATTAATTTGATGTTTGTATATTAAGTGTGACAAGACTAAGACAACAAGGTGACAAAATAGTTTCCTAAAATGCGTTTATCATAGCGTTGCGGCCTAAAACGGTTTTAAGAAAAAATCTCTCTGAAAAAAAGACTGAATCCAGAAAACTTCATATGACATTTTTAACTTCAAAGGTCAGAAAACCTGCCTGTGATTTTTTTCTCTTTCCTCATGGGCATATTGTATTTTTGAAGTTAGGTTCCACGGTTTGTACGTATTTTTAAGGTGCATGCAGACCAAAAGAGCATTCGCTGTTCTATCCCCCACTCTACGAAATCGACGAATCACGTTTCGTGTAACGATCGAATTTCGTAGAGTAGGGGGATAGAACAGCGAAAGCTCTTTTGGTCTGCATGCACCTTTACTAAGTAGATTGACATTCGCATGTTTTTTTTCCGCCTCAGTCTAAAAACAGATTCGTCAGTCATCAATCCATTATCACTGTCGTAACTTATTGGCAAACTATACGCAGTTACGTAAAGTGTATATAAGTTAATTTAAATTGTATCTCAACATATAAATCAATGACAGATGATGACAATAATGGGAGCTTATTTAAAACGCGTTTGTGTAATCAGCTGTTTGGCGGTGGGCATGGCTGATCTGTCACCTATTGCGTGTCAGAAATTTGCGATTTTAATGTCGAAAAGCGTAATATTAGATGAACCTTGTACGTTTTAGCCCAGATTTTATAAATAATGGCTTGCTAATACGAAAGTGATGATGTTGTACAAATGTACATACAATGAGCCAATCGTATCGATTGTAAGCAACTGTTTCTGAGGATACTTTACGGTTTCTTGGATATTTACTTACGTAATTGGTATTGAAAATAGTTTACGTTTTCTCCATCTTTCGAGAATCCACACAAAAACAATAAAATACAAAAATAGTTACCACCATCAAAATTATTTTTATTTCGTAATTTTTCTTGAGATATTAAAATATTGTATTTTACACAATGGTGTTATAGTTAGACCGCCTTTCAATCGTGTACCGAAGTAAGGTACGAGATTGAAAAGCGGGATTAATAACACTAAATATTGTGTAAAATACTTTTTCTCAAACTTGCTACGGAATGTTGAT
Source organism: Thaumatotibia leucotreta (assembly GCA_025490895.1). Lineage (NCBI taxonomy): Eukaryota > Metazoa > Arthropoda > Insecta > Lepidoptera > Tortricidae > Thaumatotibia > Thaumatotibia leucotreta. The sequence goes on from JALPQI010001041.1 coordinate 46,425, forward strand.
GTTACTTACTTTAAATGGAACCCGGAAATACTATTTATCCGGTGTCATGTAGGTACTAAGATGATATGTAAAGAGATTTCATGTATGTATTTCACACCTAGAACTGTAAACAGACTGTCTTTTGTTTTGAAACCTCAAATTGTGACACTAGGTCTTGACATTCAGCCACAGAAAAAAAAAAACCTTAGAACTAATGTCTATACTGTACCACCAGATAAAAGAATACCTCAAACAGATTTAAGAAACAGTTAGGCGCGAATGTTTTTTTTTTATGTTATACGATACTGTACTATTGATATATTTACAAATGAAATACTATGGTTCGGCGAAATCAGTTCGTTTTATTTAATGGCAAGTTTGAGAAAAGCACTATACAAATCTCGGCGAGAAACAGGGTTACAGGCCGCGTATCCCTATCTGGCCTCAGTTCCTTCGGCCAGATATATCTATTTGGCCTGTAACCCTTCGTTTCCCGTCCTCTATAGTAATGTACTATTTCTGAGAGTCAATAAAAATAAGTAAACAAATTTAAATAATGAAATACGTACGCCGAAACGAAGTGCAGATCCTGAGGTGGCCGCTCGTTGATGTCTTTTTTGCTGGCACGCGATTGGTCAAATCTATTATAGTTGCCTACAGCGTTGTCTTATGAGTAGCGAACTCGACGTAAATGTATATGCTTATAATTTTGTGTGCGTAATCTTAAATCAAACATTACAGTCGGCGAGTAGAAAAAATCTTAAGTCGTAAAACATGCAGAAAACGTAATTAAATAAAAATACAAAATTCTTAAATCTACACTGAACGTTAAAGTAAGATATTTAGATTTTATTTTAATTTAGCCTTGATAAGAGTTATTTTTGATTTCCAGGGCGATCATCTTCCAACCCCGCCGCCGATCCCGCCAGCCATACAAAAGGCCCTGGACTTCTTGAAGACCTTACCCCCAACACCGGCTGCGACTAATCTGCAGCCTCAGTATCAAGCTGCACCGTTCAGGAGATTCTAAAGACATTCTAAAGACACAGAAAATTTGTATTAGTAGATTAAATTATATTTTCATTGTACATTGTAAATCTAGTTGTAAGCTAGTTACCCTACGAACAAATAAAACATGGAAGCCGCACGCCATACTAAATTGCCTTTCAAAAACGGTCCTGAAATTTAGTTGTGATTGATCCATCAAAGTTTTGATTGGTTATATCTATAAACATTTGTCAAAGATGTTGCGCCGAAAATATGCGCGATGTTTAGAAAAGCGTTATGTCCTGCCCATCTTGGCACAATTGAACAATTGTTTTTGGGGGCATTTTTGAGCTGGCGTTAGACGTCCATGTTATTTCTGGTCGCAGTAGTTACCCTTTTCGTTGCAAAACGAAATGTTGAAATTTTCAAATTTGATGACAAGGGCGTGACCGAGGAATGAACTTGTATGAAGATGAACGCACATGTGCGTCGGTGGCAGTGCATGTGTTAGAAAAACATATTTGTATCAGCATTAGGTATTTGTTTTCATCACTAGACTAAGATTCAAAAGCAATGCAATTAAACCATTTTTTTTGAAGTAGCGCTTTCTACTAAAGTGTAACTTTGAGTACCTATTGGTTGGAATATTATAAAATGCACTGGTGTTGTGTCTCATAAAAAATGTAGTAAAACGTAATGTTACGTAAAAAATCTAAGTACTTGATTAAAGAAAAAAATTAAACATTAAATGGTATTAAATCGTAGTTCATAATCAGTTTAATTTCTATTGCAAATGTCCAACTAAAACTGAACTACTTTAGTTTTCATCTGCAAATTTTAAATTTACAAAAAAAATGTAAATACATGCATAAATAAATGCACATACATGGATATCAAAACAGTCTTAGATTTACGTCAATAAACTACATAAATTGAACCTTATTCTTACTGTAAATCTCTCTTTACATGTATTTTGTAAATTTAAAATTTGCAGACGATTACTAAAATAGTTAAACTATACAGTTTGCAACATTGTCAGTTGTAAACTTGGTTTGCTTAATTATGGAGTTTATACCTTCTACCTAAACCATTGTGTGCTCGTGTAATTTTTTCGGTATTTTTATCAATTTATCATGTAATTTGATCATTCAATAAATTACATAATATTACTTTGCACTTGATGTGAGATGTGAAAAACCGAACTTTTAAAAAAATATGGAAGTAGACATTTTGTGACGGAGAAATAGATAGGTACGAATACGAACGTACGAAAAGGTACGAACTTATTTAATTAAATAAACTTAAACAAGTATTGATATATTATGTTAGATTAAATATAAATACTCATAAAATTAAGTAGGTAGTTTTTTGTCTTAGTCGTAAATGTGAACACTGTGTAGATACATATACTATGAAAATAATAATATAAGTATGTTTACCCATTTATTTTGTTAGCATACAATTTTATTAATAAAATGTAAGTGTTAGTCTCAGTGATCATAATTTTCCCAATTTTAATAAAAAATGCGTATACAGCACGTGCACCTAGTAATTATAAAACGCCAAATAATACATGAAACTGTCACTCCTTTGAAATAGGCACAGTGTCAAGGAGAGAGAGTGATATAAAAACACTATGACATGTTTACGCCATTGTAATTCCCAGTACCTATAATCGCCTTATTCTAATGATCCGTACTTCTATACATATACATGTTTTAAGAGACAATCCTTTATCGTCATGGAGAGGTGTTTAATCTATATGTAATCTCTACTACGTTGTCTACGTGACGAACGTGTAGGGTTTTGCTAGCCTATCACACCAGCTTTGCCAACACTTGGTTTGTCAAAATTCACCAGGTACCTTTATCAGAATTGACTACTCATCCGTTCTCATATTTCAGTGCAAAATGGATGAACATCATCTAAATTAAATTAAAAAATCAAGTTAACATTTAAACGTCATCCTCCTTGACGTGTACATCAATGGCGAACCTGATTGGTCATAATCAGAGATCGGAAAAATGTGCGTCATTGTTCGCAATAATATGGACATGATTCCTAAGTCAATTGAATCCTTTAATCATTTTCAGAAAATTACGTATTTGACACCAGTAACTATGAAAACCGAAAAAAAAATTAAAGATTCGAAATCAAATTCCAAGAAATTATTCGTTTTTTAATCAAATTTGGAGTCATGTCCTTATTGCGAACCATGACACACATTTGTCTGCTCGTGAATCACCTGGTCATCATTTACGAGCGCTCCTGACGAATGTGACTTGCAAAACCGATGGACAAGTCAAGTATTTTTTTAATGCCACACTGTAAACTAGTTATTCCATGGAACATTAAGGACACTAGTTGTTTTATCAACCTAGATCATCAGGATGCTTAGCCAAGTTGCCAAGCGCTAGCGCTTAGTAGCGTATCGTACTTTTCCCTCTCTGTCACTCTTTCTTATTAGTGCGACAAAGACAGTTAGCTGCCTTTCGTTTACGATTGACGATTGAGCGCTAGCGATTGGCAACTTGGCTAAGCACCCTGGCGATTGACTAAAGACGCCTGTGCGTGAGTTTAAGGCACTTGTCCCTCTAATGGCTATCAACGAGCAGCGAGTTTTGTTCGCGAGCGAGTGAATTCTCTGTGAACAGCCTGCGATTAACTATAAATATATCTGTCACTTCCACTGACTCAACCGAGTCAAGATCTACATATATCTTTTGTTAGTTTCTTGGGCGAAAAAAAAAGTGATAGCTCATCGCTTACTCGCCTTTAGTGCGACAAATACCTAAGGATAGTCCACTGTTGGACGTAGCCCTCTCCTATTCACTATGCGTATGCGTACTATAGACGCATTGGGAGGTAAATGCACATAATCGTCACGCGGGGCAAGCGGATTGGCGATCGCAGTAATGTGTCCACTGCTGCCCATCATCAATCCTTTATCAAATAATGTTCAGTAAAACACTTCGTGCATGTGCTAAATAACGTAAATAAATCAAATATTCGGGGGTATCTCACAGATCTATTCAAGCTAGCCCTAACTAGCAAAGCGTGCATTGCAAGTACAGGCGACAATATACATACGTATATCTGTAGAAAAAAAAATACATAGAGATTTTTTAACACTCATAATTCGGGAACAAAATATTCATCCCATAACACAAATACAAGTATATGGCATTACCTGGGTTTTAAACGTATTTTTTTTGATATTTTCATACATGTAATAGGGAAAGCTTTTTTAAAAGTGCTATCAATATTTTTTTAGTTAAACATTTTCCTCGATTTTTCTCATTTTCCGTAACGTCAAGCAATGAGTATGTCCTATCTATGGTATAAACATTTTAATCGTGCAGGCATTTTTCAATGAGTTATGATGGAAATAGTTTTTGAAAAACATGTCATTATCTCTGAAACTAATCCAAAACCAGAAAAGCTTATATGACATTATAGTCTCAAAATGTGGTCAGCAATACACCCTTTAAGTTTGTCGGGTTACTCATTTCCACCCTGTATAAGGATTCATTGTCAGAGTCAATGCCGACCATTTTACAAGCTTTACCTATATTAACTTCATTCCATTAATCTCGCGTCAACATTTCTTATGTTCCTGTTAACGATCCCATCATTAATAACTGTTCTGATGACATTATCTCCATAACAATAAACAAAACAATAGCGGAACAAAAGGCAAAACAAAATTCAATTAAAAGGTCAACGATGTAAGCAAACAAAAATTCGAAACAAGGGTATTGTGTGATATTACTGATATTATAAAATACATAGTTGAAGGGCAAACGGAATACGTACCAAATTTGTAGACCAATGAGTAAAGAATTATTGTAACAATGTTCAATCCATTACACAGTAATATAATGAAATAGTAATGGAACTCAATAATCAATTTTACAAAATTACAAATTCATTTTAGCAATTGGTTCTTCGAAAATACGTATTAAAATCATCAAGCAAAAAAGCCAATCAGTTGACTTTATTGAAAGCGGCAACTGCTCTTGCCAATTTTTGGTTGATCGGGGCTTAGAAACTAAATAGAACTCGAATTATAATATTTACAAAAATATTTTAAAAACATTTTTTCAACTACTTCTTGATTCATATTAGAAAAATCAAGAGTATATCTAGGCAAAATTCTCTTGCTTTTTATCTACTGTAAAAAGAGTCTGTTGAGGTCAAAATACGGAAAAATTATTCCAGACATAAATAAATATAAACTTTTTCCTATCCAGATTGCAACAGAGTTATTTATTCTCTTACACGTTATAAGATTCAAATTAGTTTGGTTTAATATAATGTATAACAATGGACCAATGTAAAGTGAGCCGTCGATCTAATTTCTTTAACAGTACGAAGGAGTAAAAGACATCAACGAGATTAATAAACCCATTTTTCTGGTCAAGGTAAAAATTGGTGATTCTTTTAGAATAATATAAATAGCAACTGTTACTGCAAATGTAACCCAATCTCATGCTTGAATAAATTTAATTTCATTTTGTGCTTAAGTATCTATATGTATCTATCTATCTATTATATTATGTCGTCGCTTTGTACATCACAAGCCTTAACTGAGCTTACCGTGGGACTAGGTCGATTTGTGTAAGATGTCCCAAGATATTTATTTATTTCAATTCAGCAACCCTTGTCAAAACCGCAACGCTTAGATAAAAAGAACTCTTCATTTATTGGAGTATCATTGAATTCATTGATTTCTGTTTGCTATAAAGATGTAATGATACAATTATGATAATGAGGAAGGAACAAATTGATTCATCGTGACGTTTACCGTGCCCTGCTTGCATAGCTTTAATAGGTAAAGGTTATTGCATACTTATCTACGTCCGTCTTGTCATAGTTATCATCCTCTGATTTAGACGATACAGGGATACAATATTTTGCAATCGTTTCCAATTAGATACATCCGAATATACAGAGTGGACAATGTTACGGGAGCTAATAATTTAAAAAGTGATTCCATAGAGCATCCACATTCTTTAGTCTAAAATAAGTCCACCTGAGTTTCTTACTGGTTCTTCTCAGGAACGGTGTAGGGTTTGAACCAGTAGTAGATTTTTTTCTCTCTCTTGATAATGTCAGACGATTCGAAAATGCTTATTAATAAGCTTACTTGAATAAAGAATAGTTTGACTTTGACTTAGTAATACTTTGTTTTCCATTTTTATATTTTTTTTCCAATGTGGTGTAAATTTTGCAACATCTGTACAACACTGTAATATTATACAAAAAAAAATGGTGCGGTATTGCCAAACGATTTGCTGATATCATCTTACATAGATAGGTATTTAAATTGAGCTTCAACTTATGGGCGATAAAAGATCTTTAATTTTTTTCGGTTGTGAAAACACATGTTTTTCAAACTTGAAAATATATCAAAACCGAGAACAGACATGCAGAAAATTAGGCCATTGTTACAGATGCCGTGAAATAAGGGTTATAGTGTTAGCATTCCCTTTAAATCGAGATGTATTTTGTTCATTCTAATAATTTGAATATTTGTTTGTTAAAATCCTCGTGTTTTTAAATAAATCGATCTAGTTAAATTGTTAAAATAGATGAATAGTTAATATTTAATCAAAAAAATAAATAATATCCGGTATGGCGGTAGGGCGCGCAGGCGGCCGCCGCCATTCAGGGTAGTTGCTTTCGACCGTACGGTTGTACTTTGTGCTAATTTGAATGTAACGTTTAAAATCATTGTTTGATGGATAAAGAAACGTATTATACAACTTGAGTGGTTTGTATCATTTCTCGGAGCTCCTGTCACAGTCAGAAGTGGTAAGAACGTTGGAAAAAACACAGAGGTATGTAATTAATACTATTTTGTATATAAAACACGCATTGGATATGCTGTGGCAGTATTAGTTTGTGAATCAGACCTACTACAGTGCGATTTATGATATTCAGATTACAGTTATTAGTAACCGTTGCACCCTTAACCCGTTAATGTGCACATCATCTATAGATGTCGTCATTCTCGGCTAAACGGCAACTTAACCCAGAGTTTTTCGTGAACGCATTAAGATAAATAAAGTGCAATACACTTACGTGAAGTTAAAGAATAATTCGTACTGCTTAAGTCACAAATTGTATCAAAACAATGTACGAGAAAATATCGGTCGTAAAATGCTAGTGTATTTATTTGATATTTCACTGATAATTGGCAGTTTACTAAAGTGTGGCGAAACAAAATTGATAAATTCACTAGTTTAATTTACTTGTGTTAATGTTTTGAGAAGGTGAATGTCCCAGTTTGTAATATTTTAATTACCTATATTTATAGTTATAGTTAGTGTCTCATGAAAGTTTAAATTTAATGATTGACACGTTGTTAATCAACATGTATAATAGTGGATTATGATTAATGTCATGCTTCCTATATATTCGCATACAAACTTTTATTAGACAATGTATGCTGAATTTCTTTGCCGATTGTACTTGCTGCTATTTATCTGTATGCACCAGGTGTAAGATAAAGTATCTAAACTATAATTAATAATTAAGTAACCGATTTGCTGCGCTGGGGTTGTATGGAATATATCGCTCTTTAGCGATGGGCCTGCGTGTTATTACCGGTAATGTTCTTTTTTTTCCAGTTGCTATTTCCATATTTCACTTTTTGGGGTGCACAACACAGTATGTTCTTGCTTATTTATGAACCTACAAAAAAAAATCTTATATAGGTGTATTTGCTGGCAAGAAAGAATAAAATTACTAAATATGTCTTTTGTTCTTTTCCCTCTTTCTCTTCCTATTAATAACCCTATCTCGTGTTACTTGTATAACTAACAAATCAAACGATGACCGATAATTACACCACATTTATACATAATATTATTTGAACGTTATTATTATTCACATTTACATTATACATTGAACGAATTCCGTAAATGCGCTGCGTAGTTTCCACTCAAAATACATATTCAATGTCGTCTGACGATGAGTCGCGATACACACCTCCTCCTAGGAGCATGCCCATACGAACGTCACGTAGCCCTAAACGCCACAAGGGCCCCAAAGCTCGACGACGTTCGATCACAAGACTAAATAAGAGACAAGAAGCGCGATCTTCCTATCGTAGTCGCTCCCGTCATCATAGGCCGAGATCGAGCCGCAGTTTTAGTAGCGAGAGCGATGCTAGTTCAAATGATACAATCAATGCGGAATTTCACCGACGTAACCGTCGCCGTCGTTCGCTGAGAAGACGTCAGCGTCATCACCGTGGCCGTACACTAGATGATACTGACAGTAGTAATTCTAGCCGCTCTCCACGTCGCAACAGAAAACGGCTTTATAGCTCAGATTCCCTAAGTTCGCGATCGTCATCAGCTAGGAGTAGTCTGCCAAAATCTAGGCGTTACTCTACTCGCCATGGTAAACGGAGACGACACCGTTCCGAATCAGAGGGTAGCCGAGAGACTGGATTTCTCAAGAAGTTTGCTAAAATTATAGCAAATAAGGGAAATCATTTTGAAGGTGCCCACAATGTCATTCCTCCCTTCGACCCCGATACGCACGCGCAGACTGCCTCGAGTTGGATCCGGAAGGTGAACGAGACAGCGAGAATATATGGTTGGAGTGAAAGGCAGATAATTTATTACGCTATACCGAAGCTGGCAGGGAACGCAAAGCAATGGTATCAGGGGAGAAGTACAGTTGACTTAACATGGAGAGAATGGCAAAGGAAGATTAAACGTGCATTTCCTGATGACAGGAATTATGCGGATCGTTTAGGTGAAATGCTCAGTAGAAGAAGCAAACGTGAGGAGACCCTGGAGGAGTATTTCCATGATAAGGCGAGACTTGTAAAGATGTGCGGCTTGAAAAACCGAAATGCCGTAGACTGCATAATTAGTGGTATTTTCGATCATGGTATACGGCTCAATGCTCAGGGCTCAAATTTTAGTAGGCCGTCACAACTACTGAAATACTTACGTCGTATATCCAAAAAAATCAATGCCATTCCTAGGAAGGAAGGCCAATTTACAAGAAACGAACAGCAAGATCGTGGTGTAACCAGCCATAATAACACCAAAAATAGATTTATTCCACGCGCTCGTGAACAATCAACGAGTAAATATGTACTTCGTTGTTTTAATTGTGATGAAGTCGGCCACACGGCTCGAAAATGTACGAAACCTTTAAAACGATGCGATAAATGTTCGCGCCTGGGTCATACTACTCAAAACTGTAATGGTGGCCAATCGTTTCCTAAACCCCAACAATCCATTGAGAAGGCTGGCGATGGTAAACCGAACAACGCCCAAAGCGTGTTGCAGATAACCAATACCGAGCAAGCGAACAGTAAGTACTTTAAGTCAGTCACTATTAATAATGAGCCCTGTTCTGCTTATATCGATTTTGGTAGCCAGTGTACTTTAATTAAGCAGTCATTGGCTAGAAAACTAGCACTGATAGTCAATACAGCGCATCTCCCTGTTATAAATGGTTTTGCTTTGGGGAGCGTTGTTCCACACTCTAGGGCGACAGTTAATATAAAGGTCGACGCCGTAGATGCCGATGTCGAAGTTTTTGTTATGTCAGATCATTTGCTTAAAACTGATGTTCTTATAGGGCAAACATTAACAGAATTACCGACCGTTGTAGCGTACAAAACCAGTGAACAACTCGCGTTATACTGCGACGACACGAATGTAGAGCGTATCGCTGTCATAAACACCGATGTTGTCAGCATCGCGGGGCTTATGGATATAAATGTACACACGGACAGTGAATACACCGGATCTTTATTTATTACGGGCAATGCGTGCTTAAAGCCCAATAATGAGTACATTCTACTGCAAGGTGTTTATCAATTCCATAAAGGCATAGGGCGTTGTATAATTGTTAATCTTTCATCTAAACCGGTCGTACTCTCCAAGCTAAAATTGCTGGGAAGAGCTGTTAAATTGCCTAGTAGAATACCGTACACATCTGAGGTAGACCAACAAGTTGTTAATAATATCGTCACAAAGTCCGTTAGTCATACCCCATGCACAAATTCTGATCAAAGAAAAGAACCGATTACACTTGATATGCTACATATCGGGCCAAATGTATCAGTAACGGACAAAAATAGGTTACTGACATTATTAAACAAATTTAGAGATTGTTTTGCATTCAACATGCAAGAGTTGGGACTAACCGATATAACAGAAATGACTCTCCGTTTAAATGACAGTACGCCTGTTACCTACCGGCCCTACAGATTACCATATAGTGAGCGCGCTAAAGTTCGTGAGATGATTGGGGACCTATTGGCTAACGAGATCATACGTGAATCTCAATCACCATATGCTAGTCCTATAGTCTTGGTACGCAAAAAGAATAACGACTATAGACTTTGCGTCGACTATAGAGCGCTCAACAAACGTACTATAAAGGACAGCTATCCTATGCCAGTCATAGATGATCAACTGGACCGCCTTAGTGGAAAATCTTTCTTTACCAGTCTGGACTTGGCATCAGGATATTACCAGATCCCGGTGGCGGAGGAGTCGCGCCATATTACTGCTTTCGTGACGCCCGATGGCCATTACGAGTATACACGTATGCCTTTTGGTCTAGTGAATGCCCCGGCGGTGTTTCAAAGCATGATCAATAAGGCACTCGGAGCTAAACGATTTGATCTAGCGATTCCGTACTTAGACGACTTGCTATCGACAGGCGTCTCGTTGGAAGAATCCTTCAGCAAACTGGAATCTATCCTAGAGCTCTTGCGCGATGCCGGGCTGACACTCAACCTGAAGAAGTGTTACTTCTTTCAATCGGAGATTGAGTATCTCGGATACGAAATATCCGAAGGAGGGCTCAAACCAGGTAGTAAGAAAACGCAGGCAGTTGCAGAGTTTCCCAGGCCAAACAATGTACACCAAGTTCGACAATTTGTCGGCTTGGCTAGTTATTTTAGACGATTTGTTTATAATTTTGCTTCAATCGCGCAACCTTTAACCAAGCTTACAAAAGCCGGTGTGCCTTGGAAATGGGAAGCTGAACAAGAAACTGCATTTCAAGACATCAAAGCCAAGTTGATTGTAAGGCCTATATTGGCATTATATAATCCAAGCTATATCACAGAGGTTCATTGTGATGCCAGCAAATTAGGGGTAGGCGGAATATTGCTTCAAAAACAAGATGAGGATTCGCCATTCAAACCCGTGGCATATTTCAGTCGACAAACAACTCGCGAGGAAAGTTTCTGGCATTCCTATGAATTAGAGACGATGGCGGTAGTTCTATCCCTTAAAAAGTTCAGAGTTTATCTTATTGGTTTACAATTTAAAGTCATCACGGATTGTAATGCCTTGCGTTCAACTCTGACAAAGAGAGATCTAATACCTAAAATAGCTAGATGGTGGCTGATGCTACAGGAGTATAATTTCTCAATCGAATATAGACCAGGACACAACATGCAACACGTGGATGCGTTAAGCCGTAATCCAGCTTCGACCTCAAAGAGTCAAGATGAGAATGATTCAGAAAATCAAGACCAGATAGAGATTTTCAACATTACGACCAATGATTGGCTTCACACTGTGCAAATGACTGATCCACGCATCAAGCACATAAAATGTGTCCTAGAAACGAGCGAGGAGGATGTCAAAGACATTACCACTAATTATGTCCTCCGTGATACTAGGGTGTATAGACGCGTGGGCTCTAAACTGAAATGGGTTGTGCCAAGCTCTGCTCGCTGGAAGATATGTCAACTAAATCATGACGAGGCGGGTCATTTCGCATTTGACAAAACTCTAGAAAAGATCCAGGCAGATTATTGGTTCCCTAAAATGAACCGCTTTGTCAAGAAGTACGTCAACGCTTGTATTAACTGCGCATATAATAAAGAATTAGCAGGCAAGAAAACGGGCTACTTGCACCCAATACCGAAAGTGAACGCCATGTTTCATACAATTCACATGGACCATTTAGGCCCTTTTATCAAAAGCAAAAGGGGTAACTCATATATTCTCGGTATAATAGATGGCTTCAGTAAATATATTTTTGTCAAGGCAGTAAGAAATACGAAATCCAAAACAACCATTAAGGTCCTAGATGATATATTTACTTCATTTTGTAGACCGAAAGTGATAATTTCGGACCAAGGTTCCGGTTTTACCTCAAAGGAGTTCAAAGCATTTATTACTGGTATTGGAGTGAAGCATGTTTTAAATGCAGTCGCCACACCACGGGCGAATGGACAGATCGAAAGGTATAACCGGACCATATTGAATTTATTGTCAGCCATGAATCACGGCCTTGATGAGAGAGATTGGGATGTGCACGTTAACAAATTACAGTGGAGCTTGAATAATACGGTCAACAAAACTACAGGGAAAACACCTGCTGAAATTATGTTTGGGCAAAGAACCATCAGTCAAAGTGAAGGTATTATAAAAGGGGCTTTGGATACCGAGGGACAAATCTCGGATATGGAAAGATCAGAACTAAGAAAGACTGTACAAGAGAGAATAGAAAAACATCAGACAAAAATGAAAGAAAATTTTGATAAAAATAGAGCGTTAACTAAAACTTTTAAGGAAGGGGACTTGATAATGATACCCAATCATAATCCAGAAAAGGGTAAAAGTAAGAAGTTAGCACCTAGGTTTCGTGGACCTTTTCGAGTTACAGCAGTCCTAGAAAACGATAGATATGAAGTATCAAACATTCCAGGACATTCCCAGAAAAAGTACAAGAATGTTTATAGCGCTGATCAACTGAAACCGTGGGTGACAATATGCGTATCACCAATTGCAAGTGAAATTAGTGACAATGCTGATACTGACTCTAATGATGACTGATTCTTGTGGCGCTCTTTCTAAATAATTTAGTGTTCTAATATATGCATATTTTAATTAAAAATATTTTAACCAAATGTATTTGTTATCTTATCGTATAATTAATCGACACTCTACATAGATATATACCTATATAATATTGAGTGATGTAATCCAATAGTGTCCATTCCTGTCCTCCCAGTTACAGCATAGAGGCAGATGGATACCAGCTGGGTGATCGGATATAACCTAGCATTAAAAATGTATGCAAACCTGCACAGTACCGGTGGTGATTATTGGGCCTTCGGGTGGCCACATATTGATCAAGTTGTGAAGCTGTGGCTTTCGGATGGCCTAATGGATACTGAGAGTGAAGATTGGCCTGCGGGTGGCCTATGAGATATTATGGTACATAGGCCTGCGGGTGGCCTACAGCAAATCTATTTGGAAGTGAAAAAGTGATCAAATTGTGTAACAAGTTCAGTAGTACGCTTTGTGTGTTCAGTGTTTTGATTATTTAGACTAATATTGTATTGATTTAATACCGAATTCATTCATTGAAGAACAGCTTAATCGGTTAAGTTGGCAATTGAAATAAATTTAAGAATTTAATATAAATATGTAGATGACGTCTTTGAACGATGTATATTATTGTAATAAGAACATGAGTTAACAATTGTTAAATAGATATTTTTTATGGGTATGAGGTCACACCCCCAACTGGAATGGCCGAATCAAGGGAATGAGGACATTCCAATTGCAGGATGACCGACTGTTAGCATTCCCTTTAAATCGAGATGTATTTTGTTCATTCTAATAATTTGAATATTTGTTTGTTAAAATCCTCGTGTTTTTAAATAAATCGATCTAGTTAAATTGTTAAAATAGATGAATTAGTTAATATTTAATCAAAAAAATAATTAATATCCGGTATGGCGGTAGGGCGCGCAGGCGGCCGCCGCCATTCAGGGTAGTTGCTTTCGACCGTACGGTTGTACTTTGTGCTAATTTGAATGTAACGTTTAAAATCATTGTTTGATGGATAAAGAAACGTATTATACAACTTGAGTGGTTTGTATCATTTCTCGGAGCTCCTGTCACAATAGGTATAAACGACCTATCGTTATCGAGGCCGGTTAGGAGGGTAGTTTATGTATTTATTTAACTTTATTGCACAATAAAAAAATACAAATGGCGGACGTAATGCCTTAAGGCATTCTCTACCTCTCAACCATTGGGCAAAAAGAAAGGTTTGTGTGGTGCAGGCTTTTGTATTCGAAAAAAAAAGAAAATATCTATATACTTAAAGATATATCCAATACTTTACTTACACAAATACTTTTTATAATATACTAATATATATGATATACCTATATATAAACCTATCTATAATAAAAACATATCGAGAGTGAAGGAATTATTCTGCTGCACTAATCTAGTCATTACCATTCACACATTGACGAACTGCGTAGAAATAATGGAGTCATTTTCGGTTATCTTGTACAAGACACATGTTAATCTGCTATTTGGTCATAATAATCATATTTGCTTTTATAACATGGCTAATAAAGTGGTGATGGTAATGAGCAATAAAAACGCAAAATAATCGCATAGAAACGCCCAGGAACACAAAATGGAAACACCAAAAGTAATTTGTATTAACTAATTGAATCAGGCGTTACTTTGCGGAAGTCCATATTAAAGGATGAACAATATTGCTTTGCTCTTCCGCGATACAGAACGTGTAGTTAATTAGTGTAACCCGCTATAATTACTTGCTTATTTCTTTGCATGCAATTAATTTTCCCACCCGCAAAAATAAATACGCAAATAACTATAACAAACCACCACCAATAACACTATACTCGACACGTGTTTCGCCTCTCTACGAGGCATCATCAGGAGTTGACGATGTCATCAGACCAAAAATACGCAAGTAGTTATAGCGGGTTACACTAATTAACTACACGTTCTGTATCGCGGAAGAGCAAAGCAATATTGTTCATCCTTTAATTTGGATTAATAATTGTCTCTGATATGTCGATAAAGAATTTTGCTTTGTGATGAACACAGCGTGGCAACCGGATACGCGAACATTTAATTGGAGGTATTTATCCCTTTTTCGCAATAATAATGCTGTATAATTATTATTGACATTATCTTGAGGTCATGCGTAGCCAAATTAAATTAAAGAGGATCAATTTTTAGGGTTTCGTAAACTAGGAACCATTATAGTTGTCCGTCTGTCTATCCGCAGCATAGTTCAGTGTTAACGTCCACTGAACTATGCTGCGGACGGACATGATAATACTACATACTAGAAATTTGCAATTTGGTACAGATATACCTACCACTTTATCTACTACATTTACTAGAACTTTATTAAGGTCCCCCTTTTTTTAAAGTTAGTCCTCCCCTAGTAATAAAGTTGGGATGAGTTTTTTGATGCAACCCTATAATATGGGGTATCGTTAAAAGGTCTTAAAAAAAATAAGGGTCTCAAAGAAAGCTTTTTCTAAAGTAAATTTTTTCGGGGATATCCGCTCTAGAATAAAACAAAATCTCGAACTTTTGATCCATGGGTCCAAAAAATATGAAATATCATGATTATGGTGTGGGCTCGGCAGTGGGCTTATAGAATACTTAAAACGCTATTTCGAAAATAATCGGTCCAAGCCATTTTGAATAACTACGGAACCCTACTCTGAGCATAGCCCGACATGTTCTTGTTTAAATTACACTTCTTGTCTTGATATTGATAAGCATGGTAAGTTTGATTGGAGTACATCACAAAGATCAAGCTTAAATGCGGAAGAATGATAATAGGTCAAAAGTCATTTTACCCCGTCTTCAGCTTGTCGCATCCAGTTTCTATCATCTATCATCAGCGTGAATATCTCAGCGTTTCAACCGCCTAATTTTGGTGGCATCATTTTGCCTATTCCTATTCGTTACAATGTGCTACTTTGTCATTTGAAGGAGGCACGGTACCTTATACAAATGACCAAGTATAACATTGGAGACTTTTAGAAACTGGCAAAATTATGCCACCTAAGTAAATTAGGCGGTTTAAACGTTCAGATAATCACTCATCAACTGATTGATAGAAAATTATCAATGAAGTCCTAATTAGGAGATTTTTGTTCGCGATTTCGAAAAATGGTTAGTGTCACCATTTCTAGTACCCAGTTCACTCTTGCTTCACGTTCCTGATGTCACCCTGTATAGCTTGGTACTTTTTTCTACAGTTAAATACGTCAAGTAATGTACGATTATGCGAAAATGTTGCCGGAAACATGTGTAACTTACTAACGTGTTTATGGAATTAGATGGATTTTAGCATAATAGGTACTAGTATCCCAATTGCATTGTTTGCTGCTTAAACGCCTACAATAATAATATCCACTAGAGATCAGTTATGTAGCCACGAGGCAACCTTTATGATTGATTGGCAAACTGATGCCTAATACATGTCTTGAATTTTATACCTTTAAACGAGGAATTCTTGTATACAGCATGTGTATTTAATGATTATTGTAAAGTCCGACTGAACTGCTCAGTTTATAATTTCGTTTGACATAATAAGTAAAACTGACATGACATGACATGACAATTAGGTAGGTACGTGAATTAATGCGGATGCAATACACTGCGTGATGAATTATTATGATGTATTAAGAAATATAATTCCTTATTTTCTAAAGAAATCATTGCATATTAGGTATTACAGGTTCATTGGGTCCTATACTAATCGCCATTAATTATACGCCTGTTTGTATTTGTATATCTATAATTTTTTTTATGTATCAATGTATATTTTTACTGTGGGTATCTTGAAATCGGCTCTAAAGATTTTGATTAAATTTGTTAATTATTAAATATAAGTTTCCTGGGGCGAATTGGATCTAGTTTGTCAATCGGCTTATCTCCTTGAAAAGCCACGTTTTCAAGATAGCGAACATAGCTCGGTTGCAGAGGAACTTGGGTTCAAGTATGTTTCAAACTCAAAGCATCCGAGGGATAGTGGCGCAGCAAGCAATTTACATATTAATTGTTAATCGATTTGATTGCGATGCGAAAAATTATATATTTGAATATGTTAGGTCATCATCATCACCATCATCATATCAGCCGAAAGACGTCCTCTGCTGAACATAGGCCTCTCTCAAAGATTGCCACAGTGACCGGTCCTGTGCCATCCGCATCCAGCGGACTCCTGCGTCCTTCACCAGGTTATCAGTCCACCTTGTGAGGGGCCTACCCACGCTGCGCCTTCGAGTACGTGGCCGCCACTCGACAACCTTCCCACCCCAACGGCTATCGGTTCTACGCGCAATGTGGCCCTCCCACTGCCACTTCATTTTACCGATCATGTTACGAATATATTAGGTAATAGAATACAAAATGATTATATTTGAAGGGATTATTCTTAAAGTAATCTTCAATTTCATGGAATCATATTTAAGGAGTCAAACACTAAGATACGTGGACCAAGCTGCGGGCGGTAAACGCGATACAACAGAGTGAGTATTATGCCACACAACTAACGTTGCCATAAGTAGTAGGTATTCAAAGTAACAGTAGTCTTGTCAAATGAATAGACGTAAAAGTAACTGCGATTATGAAATGGGTATACCTAGACATCTTTTACAACGCGAGTAGTTTGATATTTCGTAGAAATGTCAACTACTTTAATTTTACGTTTGCAGAATTTTATGAAAATGGTTTCATTATTTAGTTAGTCGTAAAACTCATTAATTGCGCTGCTCAGCATGCTCCGACCCATCATCTCTCAGATCTTCGTAATAGACGATTCGTTGAACAAAAATGGAATCAGGAGTTCATAAAAAGGAAAGACGTTTTGATTAAGTAGTGTAAAATATTTCAAATGACATGTAATACCTACTTTAAAAATCTGGCTAGCTGGAACCAAAGGAGGTCAAAACGCTACCGCTAGGGTCCAACCTCAAACATTGAGTTAATAGAGCAATCCCTAGGGTAGGCAAAACAGGGGGCAATTACTCAAAAGATCCCAATGAATCGAAGTGTATCCGTAAGGGCCCCACCAATAAGATAAGATAAGATACTTTGAAAATTATGTGTTTCAAAACCTAATTACCATATCATAATAATTCTTACCATATCATAATAATTCTTATCGTAATATTCGCCTATTACGGTACTGGAACGTAGCCGCTTACAATGGGCCTCATAAGAAGGCTCAAAGTTACCCAAAGGGAAATGGAGAGGGCTATGCTAGGAGTCTCTCTGTGTGATCGGATTAAAAATGAGACCATCCGCAGCAGAACTAAAGTAACCGAAATAGCACTCCGAATCGCTAAACTGAAGTGGCAGTGAGCGGGGCACATTGCGCGTAGGACCGATGGCCGTTGGGGCGGGAAGGTTCTTGAGTGGCGGCCACGTACCGGAAGGCGTAGCGTGGGTAAGCCCCCCACAAGGTGGACTGATGACCTGGTGAAGGTAACAGGAGTCCGCTGGATGCGGGTGGCGCAGGACCGGTCATTAATTGTGGCAATCATTGGGGGAGGCCTATGTTAAGCTGTGGACGTCTTTCGGCTGAATGATGATGATGATGATGAATAATTCTTATCCCTTTCTCACAAGCAAGTTCAACGGATACCGCCCTAAAGCTGAGTTTACACCGGCAAGTTATTGTATATGTCAAGGTAAATTCACAAAAGCTGGCACGAATGGATCGAATAAGTGACAGAATGTGGATGTCAAAAAGACAGTAGCACGGCCGCATACACACAATGATAGATGTCATTAATTTCATTCATTCCATTCGTGCCAGCTGGGCAAGCGGATTGGCGATCGCAGTAATGTGTCCAGTATGATCACAGTGCTGCTCATCATCAATCTTTTATCAAATAATGGTAGTGACACTTCAATCTCTTCAGTCGACTCTTACGACACCCGCAGGAGGAGTTGGGGTGGTGACAAATTTTCTTACTGTTATCACAACACGGCTAAAAACTGTATAAGTAAGAAAACATTGATTATTGTGGTCTAAAACCATTTCAAAATAAAAATGAATAACGCTTTAATTGGTTTTATTGTATTTGGTAAAGATAATGAAGACAGAATAAATAATAATTCTCTATGTTGAACATGACGAAATAATAAATATCTGGGACATCTCACACAAATCGTCCTAGTCCCACGGTAAGCTCAATTAAGGCTTATGATGTGGGTACCAGGCGACGATATATGTATAATAGATAGATACATACAAATACTTAAACACATAGACAGCCATGACCAAGGAACAAATATTTGTGATAAATAAATACACAAATAATGCCCTCGCCGGGATTCGAACCCGGAACCTCCAGCTTCGTAGGCAGGGTCACTACCGACTAGGCTATGGAGGCTGACGAAATACTGAAACTGACTGAAATACGACGATAAAATTTTAGATCGATAACAATTATATTAGCTACAATCATTTTACCGAGCCCCGAGTTAGGGCCCGGCCACATGACAACGGTGCGGCGTCGTAAACGTAAAACGTTTGGTGCGGCGTCGTGGCATTGCACGTTATCGCACCGTGCAAAATTACGACGCGGCGCCGGGCAAATCCACGTTGTCGCGACAGGCAGTTTAACGTTGCGGTGCCGTGTGGAGTAGATGCAAGGTACGGTGTCACGTTGTACCACGACGCTAAGTTGTTGATTTTCAGTGATATTTAATGAGGCTTTTATAGACTTCAATCCTGTGATTTATTTAGATTTATAATGAATACTATTTTTATATACAAGTTGTTGATTTATATTTATAGATATTAATTAATGCCATAAAAACTAAAAATATCTGTTTTATGTAGATTCTTGATGAATACTTTTAAATAAGTTGTTGATTTTTAGCGATGATGATGCCACAAATACTATATGGATACACATATTATTTTAAGCTAAATGTTGTCATCTAGAGTAATAATTATTTTTACAGTGGTTCATTAATCATTAAAACATAAAAGTTGCTAATTTATAGTATTAATTATTTCCCAATAGTTAAAATGTTGACTCAGTACTTGTATAAACATTCTTGTTTAAGTGACAATAAACAATAACATAAATTATAATTTTTAATTCTTACCTTATTGTTAATCCCAACATCTCCAGAGGTCCAACTGGTTTCCTAATTACGTGTTGCTTTTTTAAACGAGGTGATATTTTCCATAAGAGTTCTTCAAAACTTGACACAGACATTCTAAAATAATCATAAAACTTGTGATCACTTGTTTTCAATGCCTTGTACTTCCTTATGAAATGACTTCCATCATGATTCATAATAGAAAGATATGGATTTATCCAATATTTCCTTTTCCTTTGATTTTTCTTCATGTTTCTTCTTATAAGTAATAAGAGTTAAAGAATACGTGTTATGGGATCCATGTCGAATTGCAGACTGATCGCAAAAATGTTTGAAGTATGAAAAGGTACGGCGTCGTGGTACAACGTGACACCGCACCTTGCATCTACTCCACACGGCACCGCAACGTTAAACTGCCCGTCGCGACAACGTGGATTTGCCCGGCGCCGCATCGTAATTTTGCACGGTGCCAGTTTGTCCTTAGATAACGTGCAATGCCACGACGCCGCGCCGTAATTTCCCACGGTGCGATAACGTGCAATTCCACGAACGCCACGCCGTTTTACGTTTACCGTAGGTGCGTCATTACGTCCTAGTAGGCAGTTAAGGATTTTCATACAACATTACGTCGCACTAGCGCGGTCCGGCGCACGCCGCACGCCGCGCCGAGATTTCTTTTATGAAAATGATGAAATTAAGTCATCCCTGATTGAGACCATTTTAGAGTAGTTTTGTGAAAATATATTGTTTTATTTACTTTTTTGCATCACAGGTGTGATGAAAAACATTGTATGTACCACGAGCGGTACAAGAATTATGAACTCGTGTGAAGTAAAGCCCGCGCCTTCGGCTTGGGCTTTACTTTCACACTCGTTCGCAAATTCTTACTTACCGCCCTAAATACACAATATACTATTATTACTCTCAATCCCGGAATTGTCAGTCAGAAAAACAACCACTCGGTGGTCAAAAGCTCACAGCTTGCAATATACTATGTACGATTGTAGACCGAAGACGTTACATCGTTAATTGTTTTTTCTACTCCCGTAATTTTATTTGTCATTTACAGAGTCGTGAACACACCTTTCAGCTCCTACCTTACAGATGTCAAGATAGTCTATATTGTCTATTCCCTATAAGCCTGTATACACGCAGTGCGTTTTTGGATTTTAAGACACCTCGTGTATACAAGACGTAATGAAATACTAGGCTGCCAAACTAATTTTAAATATCATTTCTGATTAATCGTAAGCCATAGAGGAGCTTTTTTTTTTATTTTTACGTCTCCCGCCCGACCTTGACGATTAATAAAAATGAGTTTGACTGAGAATATTTCTCAAATTTACAATTTAATTTGAAAATAAGTGTGTGGTTACGACCACTTATTGTCAAATGAAATTGTAAATTCAGAAAAAGTATTGTATGCAACATTGTTTAACTGAGTCAAAAAAAAGGTGAGTGGCGTGGGTAACAATTTGAGGCGAAGCCCTCTTAAACAAGGGTTGCATAAAATACTATTATTCCAAAATTACCCCCCTTATTAATAAACACCGCTAAGTATTGTTTGTTCCTTTCGGTCTTATAGACAAATTCATAAGACCGAAAGGGACGAATAATACTTACCGAATTGCTAAGTTAAGTGACGTTTATGAATAAGGGGATTATTTACATGAAATCCTTCATTAAGGACGCCCACCGAAAAGAGGATAACTTAAGTCTGACAATGACCCAATTGTTATTTCAGTAGGTACTCTTAATCCATGTCATATAATTTGTAGGTAAAATTAAAATTTTACATTTTATGCAAACCCTGTGTATTGCAAACCAGTACCTATTTTTTTTTATGGAACGATTTATAATTATATTATTGAATGTATGTTATTACCATTACAAATATTGTAAATGCAGTAAATTCCGTATATATATCCAACAAATTTTACAACTTATAAGAACCGATGAGTTCGTTTTAACCAAACAATTAAGTCACTTTATGATACACTATATTTCCATAATATGAAACTAAAAATATAAGTCCTAGATTTCTATTAGTGCTAATTGCATTATTTGTAATTATGTTATTGTTATTAATTTCGTATATTAGTGATGCTATACAAGTACACAATGGATCCACACAACATCGATTATGAGTGACAGGACGAGTAAAGTTCAAGCTAAATGTTAAGACCTTTAAAGCTAAATATTAGCTCTTGAATAGTTTTTATTAGATCTATTATCAGAGTTGCGTTTTATACATTAATCTCATAAATACAAAATAAATATGTACATGTTCAAACAGTATGTCCTTCAAGCTTAGTTACCGCTATTTACTGTTTTTACCGGTAACATTTTTAGTTGTAATAAATAAATTAATATCATGGAACAATCTTACACACATCGAACCACTCTCACGGTAAGCTCAATTATGTTATGACTTGTGTTATGGATTACACATAAATAATAGACAGATAAGTATAGGTTTTTTAATTAGTAGAAAATAACAATGACCACGAAACTAATATTTAAGATAAACGCGCAAAAAATTACTTCGCCAGGATTTGAACCCGTAACCTCCAGCTTCGTAAGCAAGGTCGCTACCAACAAAGCTACGGAGGTTAGGAAAGTTAAACAAAAAAATAAAGAAAATGTCTTACCTCTGGTGATATAATTACTAACTGAACATTTTAGATAATTTTCTACCTACTTAAAAGCTTGATTAATAAACAATTTCACTGCACGTCCATTTCCTACAATTGTCACCGAGTTGTGTCAATGATAGTCACAAAATCTCGACTGCCAAAAACGAGTGTATTTCAAGAATACGACAAGAATCAGTTACTAAATATTGTATTGTAATAAATAACGGATTATCATTCTGATGCTTCCAAAAGGGCAAGTCTTCGTAATATTTGTGGGTTACTTACGACGTTTGGTGCGCAGGAGTGTCGGCGCATCGGGCGGGCTCCGACTTTGAGGTGTTCTCGCGCAGGCGCGTAGTACTCTAATTTCACGAGCTCCACCGCTCGTATAAAAGCCGAGGTTGCCGATCTGAAAAATCATTCCCGCCTCACACATCTTCCGAGGATCACCGAAAAAGTTTAAAAAAATCAAAATGAAATCGGTGAGTCGATTCAATCAAAATATTGATCGCTTTTATCAATACAAAGGAAAGGCTATAGGATAATAAAGTATGTTACTCGTATTTTCCTGTAAATAATATTAATCTAAATATCAATAAGTTTAGGTATCATTTCCGTCATGCTTTATTTTATCTTGCAAGTTATTTAAATAATAACTTAAATTTTACCATCATTACACCAACTCCATATTTTTTCTTTATTTATTAGTCACGATTAGTGATTATTCCGATATTGAGGCCTTTATTGTTTTATAAGTGGCAATATTTTGAAAGGTGTACCTGTAAGGTTCATCTTTTCTGGAAACATTTTTTAAACTATAATAGGATTATATAATTGCGAATTAGAATATCCTTTTAAAACCTGTTCACGCTGTTCAACCTGATCATCCAATTGATCATGATGACCGTATGATTGATTGATCGACGCGCAATTGAAATATTCAATTAACTCATTATGATTATAAACAATCTCACACGTAAATAATAATTATGCTATGAAAACATGTCATTGCATACAAATTACAAGTTCAAGCACATGCCTCTAAATTTACAGGTTTTTCCATTTACTTTTACTGTGTAGTCCATTATAGGTACATAAAAATATTTACTTATCGGTGTGACTCGACTCGTATATAGAGTGTGTTTATAAAAATATATCTGTGTTGGTTTAAATTTTATGAATATTACTCATATTTTGACGACGATTTTTTATTTTAAAGTTATGCTCGAAACATCAGGATAAAATTCAACGTAAGTTTACGCGATTAAGACCCGTTTGTCGTTGACCAAGTCCCACGGTAAGCTCACCTAACCCCTCGTGTGTCGCGAATATTTTTTTTTCTTATAGTTTCCTCATCACTGATCATTTCTTAGACATACGAAGGGCTAAAAGCGTAAGCAAACATAGGTTTTAGTACTATGAACCGATATCGCAAGGTGATTCCAAGTTAGTCATAACCACTAAAGCGTAATGATTTTTTTTAAATGTATCGTGCAGCAATAAAACGCGAACACTAATCTGGCACAAAGCAGAATTAAGTTGATAGTATTGATAGGTAAAAAAAAGAAGTAATCACGTGGCGATATATTGCATGCTGATTTTTTTTTTATCGAAAAATATTGGTGGGAATTATTCAATAAAATATTCGAAATATGAGTGAGATTTAGTAGGGCCTTCACTATGTAATTACCCTAACTTTTTGAGGAAATATCAAAAAGACACACTATTTTTACTGCAGTTGTTATTGTGAATAATTCAAATTTCCGTATAATACATGTTTCACCTTGTTTCCGATGCGAAGTCATTCCCGTGGCCCATTCCTAGCCGCTCGCAACAATGCATGATGCCACGATACGGTGTCCTTTGTAACATTGTATGAGCTACAATACTATCTTGCTACGTTTTCCCACAACATTGATTTTTCGCTAACAGATGTACCAACTTAAAAATGGTTCTTTGCACAAAATTACAGTCAAAACCATAAAAGTATTGTGAAATTTACAATTGTAGGTAAACATTTACAAGCGTGTATTAATACTACAAAAACGTGCCATGCGAATATTGGCTGGGGTTAAAGGTAGGCATCCATGCAGAAATCTTTTTAAGCAAAGTCGGATTATGACACACTACTCTCTTTACTTATTTCAGGTGTTGATGTTTGTAAGAAATAATTTACCGGCGTTCAAACGTGTCAAGGTAACGGGCAAACAAATCCGATCAACTGGGAGACTCAGAACAGTGCCGCGTCGCATGGCACTTTCAGTCAAAAATCCGAGGGTAATAGGGCCAACGTATTATGAGCGTTTACCTGCCAAATTGCGAACCGAACCATCTGACGACATATTTGAGAGCCGATTGAGAGTCTTTTTATTGGATAATCCATTATATTCAGTAAATGAATATATGGAACTGACATTTAATGTTAAGGATTGATTAAAATTGTATTACTATTTTAGTTGTTGTAATTTTACTATTTTTTAATTGTACACCATTGATTATTTCCTTTGTTTTATTTGTGACATCATTGTTTATTTTGTTTTTGTTATTAATTGAATTATTATTGTATGTGACATTTTATTAGTATTTACTTAAGTGATCTATCCTGTATTCATATTTTTATACACTTGACGATCGTAATATAAATTCATATAGATTAAGCTAGGCTAATTTGTACTGTAATTTAATATTGCGAAATAAATAAATCTAATCTAATCTAATCATTCAAATTATAAATAAGTAAGTAGGTATAGGAATACTAATAATGGAAGGTAGGTACCTAGTAGGAAAGCAAACCTTGGCAAAGGCCGGACGGAATGACGCTAGGTGGAAGAAGAATAAGAATACCAATTATTATATATTTATCTTCAAATACAAATAAAATTGTAGAAGAATATATTTGTCTAAATAAATGTAAACATTAATTTATTAATGTAGCAATTTACTGCACAACCATGTAGTTGATGTAGGTATGTCATTATCGTAAAATAGTGTATAAAACAAGTTGCAACATAGATAGTTCTAAAATGCTGGGTCAAATACGCCATTTTGTGTTATTGATGTACCTAAAGATGTTGACTATTTTAATGCGTAACATTTTTATCTGCTATTGCTTAGTATCTGTAATTGTAACTGAAAATTTTGACCGCATAAACGATCACATTAAAATAACTATAAAGATGACAATACATACGTGTCTTTGACAACGTAGAAGTATTTTTTTAAGAACACTTTAAAGTTACTTTACAATATCGCTAAGAACCACATTCCACTGCAGGATCATTTGCAAAAAATAATCATTTTAGTTATACGGGCTAAAGAAAGCTCTCCTTAATCCCTATTTTTAGTCGCTGAAAATCTTGGAATTATGTGAGAAGCCACTTGACTTTTAAACTTTTCAATTAATATCATAGGTTATCATAACCATCATTATCGTAAAATATATTTTGCAGTTCATCGCCTTATCCGCTCTTTTGGCCGTCGCGTGCGCAGCGCCGCAGTTCCAGCAACAGCAGGGACAACAGATCCCCATCCTCAAGCAAACCCAGGATGTCAGCTTCGACGGGAGATATCAGTACAGGTTAGTTTACAAGCCTTAGATAATTGTAAAATTAAATACTAAATAGTATTTAGCACTGTTAATCAATCGCGCAGAAGTTATACCTAGTCGAAAAAGCTGTAAGAAGTGTGAATTTTTAACAACATATTTTTTATTCATCTTGGTATTAGACAGATTGTGGACGGAAATTTGCAAAATGTAAAAAAGTTTTATTTGAAATAATGAATTTAAAAAATTGTTCACATAATTGTAATAACTAGGCACCGACTGAATAGTGCGGATAAACGTCTTTTCTTACTGCTCTTCATATGCCTAGACTCCGATTTCAGGCACCTTCAGGACGAATCTTACATCCTAAATTAGCAACTGAAATAATGACACAGAATTTACGATAGCTGCTTAAAACTAAAAAAAACCGGCCAAGTGCGAGTCGGACTCGCGCGCGAAGGGTTCCGTACCATCGTTATCAATTTATTATTAAAAAAAATACAGTTAAATCAACCTACCTCAAAAACTATAAGAGATAAATTAATCAAACTAAAAATGGTTGATAGAGTTTATTAATGTGCATAACATATATTTTTTTTAGAATTTTATATCGCGTAGTTTAAAAAATAAAGGGGGGGGAATTACATACATTTTTCAGACTTTGAGACTTGATATCTCGAAAACGATTTCCTTAAATAAAAATGTGATGTATAAACCTTCATATCATTTTCAAAGACCTTTCTATTAATACCCCACACGCTTATATACAACTAAAAAAAAATTTCTATCCCTCAGTTACGTGTATGGAGGGCCCCCACCCCAATGGTTTTTTTTACAATTTAATATCATAATCCTGTAGCCGTTCATACAACACATATCCTTACCAAATTTCGT
Organism: Thaumatotibia leucotreta; assembly: GCA_025490895.1. Taxonomy (NCBI): domain Eukaryota; kingdom Metazoa; phylum Arthropoda; class Insecta; order Lepidoptera; family Tortricidae; genus Thaumatotibia; species Thaumatotibia leucotreta. The sequence continues at coordinate 73,397 of JALPQI010001041.1, forward strand.
TACTGTAGCATTTATAGTTTCCGAGTAAATCGGCTGTGACAGACGGACAGACGGACAGACGGACGTGACGAATCTATTAGGGTTCCGTTTTTGCCATTTTGGCTACGGAACCCTAAAAATGCAGGTAAAACAGTAGCACGGTAGCGTATTAAGACAGTAGTCTTAATAAATTTAATTGCTTAAAATCATACATAATCTGTCAATGAAGATCTTACGACAGACAAGACCGAGCGGCGCGATCAAATCAGAATTCCGCCGGTGTCAAGAACATTAAATGTGAGGTTTTGTAGTCATCTACAACATACGCCCAGCCCATTTTACGCAATAGCGGCCGGGCGCAAAATATATTGGTGATTCACCCGGTTTCAAAACCTATTAAGAGTCTCACGAATACCGCCGCCATAATTACTTATAAACATTGGATTCCGACACCTGTTTTGGACACTAAGGTGACAGATAACAGTGATGGACGCTGTAATCTTAGACGTAGTACCTAGTAAGCATGTGATTGCAAAATAGCTATTGCAATGAAATCCTCCTCCTTCTTGCGTCGTAATCCTCATTGCTGAGGGTCATGAAGCCCCCGTGGTATGAGCTTCTGTCTTATGGAGTCCCGCCATCTGTGCCTGTTCTTGGCATCATGTAGCTGGGTACCCAACGCAGAACGGACTTGATCTGTCCATCTTATTGGGCAGCGGCGTCTAGATTGTGTGTGATCAATCAATCAATTGCGATGAAATGCATGACCCTTAGTTTCTGTAACAACAACGGATGTACAGGTATAGTCGTCATCAGATATATCGGAGCCGCTAGGGTGCTTCCAAATAACTGAGCAGGCCTCTATTGTTGTGGCGTTAGAGTTTATGTTCAGATAGTTTTGAGCACCGTGACCGCGCCCATAGCTTGTAACTTGTAAGTCTCTTTTTAACACGATTAATTAGAAAAGGACTTCCGCTTGTATTACAAGTTACAAGCTTTTGAGTAATAGGCTCCTGATGACCATTCATTCATTGCATCATTGCGTCCCTGTCCTATAATGACGCTGTAACCTTAATTACGTTTTTTTTAAAGCGTTTTGCCAGATTATTTTTTATGAGCCAGCAAAGAACAGAACACTGTTTAGATTTTTATTACTCCCTTAATACCAACGTTAATATTAGTTATTATAATATTATCAAGTACTCGTATTTCAACAGGTTCAGTTACAAGTTCAATATTATTGGCAAGTTTAGTTATTCCTACGTGTCGTTTTAAAGAGTGTAACTTCTTTTTAACACTTTCGCTGACAGTGCGCGAGTTAAGCGGAGTTAACCATACAAGGACATTGCCTGTCGACGTAGTGTCACCGAAAGAGTTAATGGCGGTTCTTTTCGAATTGCTATACTCATATGAGGATTCTTATTATTCTTGAGCTGTTTGAAAACCACTGGATGGTAACCAGTGTGCGTATCATAAGTTGCCGCCCTGAATTTAATACATATTTACCCAGGTATTTTCAAAAAATTTCTTTCGCACCTATAAACGATTATCACAGTGGGATGGATACAAAGTAAGACTGCGTTAAACTCACAGCGCAAGCTTATGGTAGGCGCACAGGTCCATATACATAATGAGGTTGCGTCAAATCGAAACGGTTGCATTGATAAGGTCATAGGTTGGAAATGCTAATTTTCTTAATTGAATTGGGAAACTGATTTATAAAATGTAAAAATATAGGTTGAACGTAGGTAATAGGTATATGACATGTGAATTTTGTAATAAAATAAAATTTATTCACTTTTAGCATTTTATCGATTTGTGCGTAATGAATGATAAAATTAATATTTTATGAAAACCAACCGAATAGATTTTTGAACAGGTAATTAAATTTTGACAAGTTCAACTAATTTAACAAGTAATGCATAATTTAAAACATACAGATGTTTCTACTTAATTTAAGTAGGTATATTATTTGGGTATACAGACTGATAAGATCTTCCATTTCCCATCAGATTTGGGAGTAAATTGAAACAAAAGACTGTGCAATTTTGCAGTTACTTAAAGAGTGCTTACGAGCTTAAAATTATACGGAGAATTCTTCGACATAATCTTTTCTCAGATATATCACTGAATAAGTGTTATGTCTCTTTCTCAAGAGATAACCGATGTGCGTCAGAAAATGATAGAAAGATCGTGTAAATGGTTTTAAAATAGTAGGTTTGTTCTACCATTAGATTTGATCTTTACAGGTTTTGAAACTGCTTTATTTAGGTATTGAAACTTTTCACAATTAAAATTCTGTAAGTGACTAAACTACTAAAGTCTTATTACTAAGTTCAATTGTTTCACGTGGGAAATATTAATCGTGCATTTTTATGCACTTCTTTCGTCTTTACCGTCAAAAATGCAGCTTATACTGAAATTTATTTGGTAACCCGATAAGATTTCTTGAATTTTTTATTAAGTTACATTAATTTGCATAGACATCCCGGGCCCGGTACTGTCTAGCGTGGGTCTTCTTAAGCATTGCGATATAATAAATTCTACAAAATATATAATAGTCATTCATCATTAGTTTTTCTTTAGTTTTACTTATTCCGATATTAGTCGTTCATCCAATTTTGCGATTTTTGTCCCATTTGTTGGTTACCATTGACCTAAAGTTTTGTATTATAATGTTAGTCGGATGACAATGAAATATAATGACAATAACATGGATGCCAAATGATATACGATAATGGAGTTGGAAACATGGGAAAGAAGCTATGTAATATGTAACCATATCACCTTTGAACTCTTCTTTCTGAGTACAGTCAAGGGCATTAATATATATACACTTCTCCATACTGATCCCTTACAAATGTGTCTATATATTAATGCACTCGACTGTACCTACTTGATGAAATTACTAAAAAAGGTACGTCGTAGGTCGTTGATAAAATGTTATTATAGATACCTATCAGAAATGTAATTACAGGTAAAGGGCTGGCCTAGTGTGGGGACCCTTTGTAATGCGTTACATTACATGTCTCAATATTTGCATCATTTTATTTATAGTCTGTACTTTTAGGTATTTAAATAAAGGTTAACAAACAATTTGTACAATTTTGGGTAGTTATATCATTTATTGGTTAACCAACCAAATACAAAAACACTCGGATCTGTCACTGAAAGAGATGACTTTATTTGATAGTGTAATGTTTTCACCCACCCTAAATTGACTTGAGGCCCCTCAATTGAGTAAATTTTGCGTAAGTTAATTGAAATACCTAGACAGACTATAGACCTTACTGATCTCTGTACATCCCATTCCTTTTATTTTTTCTACAATAACGGATTTTAATCCTTATCTTATCTTTAAAAAAATATATATATTTTGTTTTGTTTCAGCTATGAGACCGGCAACGGCATAGCGGCCCAAGAAGAAGGCTACCTAAAGAACGCTGGTGTCAAAGACGCCGAAGCGCAGGTCGCTCAGGGTTCCTTCAGCTACACCTCACCCGAGGGCATCCCCATCAGCATCACGTACATCGCTGATGAGAACGGTAAATCAGCTTAATGTTATTTACGTTAGCAGACAAGATACCATGAGTAATTGAGGAGTGTCTTTACTCTTTTCCAAAGGGTTTATTTCCACTCTGTCAAAAAGAGTTATTTTTATGTTTTCATAAGAGAAACAATCTCTATTGACAAAGTGGAAATAAACCCTTTTGAAAAGACACTCTTCAATTACTGTTTGTATGGTTACTGTTTGGATGTACCGGCTGCGCCATGTAGGATCTTGAGGAAAACAAGCTGTTTGGTCTTCGGGGTATTTATTTTATATTATCTTCTTAGTTTAAACAATTTATTAATATTATAATGTGGGAGCGTGCTGTGTTCCCTGGCACGGGTGGATAGCAAGAGGCAGCTGTCACACTGACACTTGTCAAGCTTCATTGACAGTGACAGTGACAGTGACAGCTGCGTTTTACTAACTATGCTACAACGTCTACTTTACCTGACAACGTAGCCTATTAGCCGAACTATATCAAATAAAATAATAAAAATAAATATCAAGGAAGAATCCTACACAAATCGACCTAGTCTTATATTTAAGCTCAATTAAAGCTTGTGATGTGAGTACTTTGCGACGATACATGTAATGTAATAGATAATCCAATATATATAAAACATCCAGGACCAAGAAACAAATATTTGTGATTAACCACAAATAAATGCTCTGAAGTTTCGAACCCAGAACCTCTAGCTTCGTAGGCAGAATCACCACCAACTAAGCTACGGAGGCTAACAGATTAAATATACATATGATATACAGAACTAGTTGGCTACTTTGACTGCTAAAAAAGTTTTGATGTTGACACTGCAGGTATGTATAATTTTAGTATGAGAAAGAGCATCTAAACTCTAATTAAATTATACAATTAAATCTTACGTCAGTTGCACCCAAGCAAACGGCCATCAACATAGCGTAAGGACGCCTGGATTAGCAGGTATTAAGTGCCACACTCATCAAAACCTATACACTCCTTTTTAATCAAAGTACCTATCGTCTCGTAAATGCCCACACCTACGAGTAAACCGCATGCGCAACTCAAACACTAATATTGCTCATATAAAGATATAACCAATCACGTCAAAACATTAAACAATGATTTCAAGAGTTTCGTTATTGCTAAAGCGTTTTATTGTTTTAAGTTAATTTATCGTACATCTTCACCCACGATTTTTATCGTTTTAAGAAGCATCGTTCTTTTCATGGTTAGTTATTTTTTAACATATTAAGTTTTTAAATTTACCTACTTTAAATTGCAATGATTATTTTATTACTGTGTCGAATTAAGTATTTGTGATTCAATGTGAGATATTTAGTCGTTGGTCTCACTATTGTCCAATTGCGACACTGTTTACGATATACCTACAGTTTACCTTACATTAAGGTTTCCAAAACTTTAATATAGGTACGTAGCCATAATAGGCCATAGTAGGCCATTTTACCTTAAATAATGGCTTAATGTCAGTTTTAAAGTTCAGTTTTTTAGTTATATTTGCGTATTTAAATATTTCTACTACTACTACTACTCTTTTATGTTTGAGCTACCATAGCATGATTTCAATGGTTATCCAGCAATAAATCAATAAATTATTGTGTGGTATACAAGCGACCCACCGCGGCTTTAACCGATACTAAAACCTGCCTCTAGAATCACTCCATTAAAAAAACGCGTCAAAATCCGTTACGAAGTTATAAAGATACACACATAGGGATATCCCATATATGTCTCTATATACGGACAGAGAAAGCGACTTGAATTTTACTTTGTAGTGGTAACTCGTAGGTACATAATTATTCGTATTATACTCGTATATATATTTCCTTTTTAAAGTTGAATTTGTATGACACCTTGTCATACCATTCGTAAGATTTACGGGCTATTAATACTCTCGTCTTTATCGTTCCTTGTCTTTTGCATCACGTTCTGTTTGCAAGTGGCACTTGCAAACATGAAACCATTCATACCCACATAACCCACGTCATTTGCCATCGATATAAAGAACGACGCTTGTTTGTTCCAGGTTTCCGTGCCGAAGGTGCTCATCTGCCCACCCCCCCTCCGATCCCAGAGGCCATTCTCCGCTCCCTTCAGCTGATCCAGGCCCAGCAACCCCAGCAGTTCCAACAGCAACCCTTCCAGCAGAACTTCAGAGGCTAACTCCAACCACCAACCGATATAAATAGTTCCACGAGAGTTGAGGTCAAGCACACAACAAGTCATGTCAACACAAAGGAAATTTGAAATTAGTGTTCTTTTTTCGTACATCAACAACACACCTGTGAACACAAGCAAAGAGCCAAAAATATGTAAACGGAACTTTATTGCCTGGACATAAAGGTGTGTATACATATTTCTGGCACTTTGTCTGTATCCACAGCTGTGTTGTCGATTGTACTGATAGCAAATCCAATTGCAACTGATTGACCAAAAAGTTTGTTCAAGGGATTTGCTTCAATATTTTGACGCAAGTCATTCATTCATACGGTACAATTTTTTGCAATTAGTACTTCATTTGGATGTGTGTGTAATCATTCACCTCAACTCTGGTGAAATTACCGATACTCATAGAAAGACGGGAGATCATACTCAGTGTAATTTTAATGTAGGTAATGCTACTCGTACTGTGATTTATTTTTTATATTATGAAACGAGTTTTCTATATTAAATGAAATAAATATTTAAAAGATGTTTTTTATTTTTTTGTGGCGTTGAGATGTACCTATTATATTATATTCAAGTTAAAATTATATAACTTTTTAACGGGTCACGATGTAGACATATATAAATCCCATTTTATACACTACAATATTATAGGTTAGTTTTACCTATACATTGTGATTTCGACTTATTGACCTACCCGTAATTTACTTATATCAATAATAACATTAATATCAAATAAAACAACACATTTCTTACAGTCACCATCAGATATATCTCTCAAAAATATCTGAACATCTATTGTTATGGTAATAAAGTCTGAATTTCTGAATGTCTTTTGCTATGGCAATAAAGGCGTTTTCACATATATTTGAACGCTCCGGACGATTGTACAATGTTTACCTAGGTAGCTATACCTACTAAACTGATACCGTACGGTAACAGAGGTAAAATAGAAGATATTTTTATCCATAACAAACGATGTCTTCTAGAATATTTGAGTACCAAGCTCTCCTTAGATGCCAGTTACAAAAATTATAAGAAAATAACTTTAATGAAATTAGAATAAATATACGAATACTACAACAGAAATTGCTATACACTTCTTCATCATCATCATCATCAGCCTATGATAGTCCACTGCTCGTCGTAGGCCTTTCCTATTATCTATGCGTATAATACGCATTAGGAGGTAAATGCCCATAATCGCCACGCTGGGCAAGCGGATTCGCGATTGCAGTAATATGTCCACTATGACGACGCTGCTGCCAATCGTCAATCTTTTATCAAATAATGGTCAATGACATGATACATAGTCGACTCTTACGACATCCGCAGGAGGAGTTAGGGTGGTGACAAATGTATTCTTAGGTACTGCCGTCACCACACGGCTGACTACGGCTACACGGCTTTTTCAAGTGCTATATACTTACCAGAGATCAATTTTTTTTTATTCATTTAACATAGAAAATACAAAATACCTATAAATAAATGGCCAGGTTCCGTTATGCAGTTCTCATGGTTGTTTAACAAAAATCGATAATAAAAAAAAAATCTTAGTTTCACTAATTGAGCCAATCAACATCAAAGCATCTCCATCCAAGTTCTTAGAATGTTCACTATTTTCGCGTTATTAAATACACTACACTTGTCAGGCAATATATTATGGATGGTTGGTAGAACTAGAGTTACGTTTGTGATTTCAGTTACTAAATAACGACATTTTTTTTTTTGATTTGATACTCCTTGTGTGATTAATTATGTAAAATCTAAAGTCTAATAAAACCAGATACTTATGATATGGCATTTGTTTACAATTGTGTTTTTGTTTGAGTGGAAGTTCATTAGGAAACCACAATGTTAAATAGATTTGGTTATTATCCCGATAGGTATGAAACACTTGAAAAAGGTCTTCTAAATATGAGGATTAACAAAACTGACTCATTTATTCAGAAAAATATATAAGTACCTATATTTATTTCTTAACAATACATAAAAAAATAAAAACTATCCACAATAAAATGAATAAAAGGAAATTACAAATAAAAAAATCTCTTAAATCGCTGCCAATGGGCAGTGTACCCAGAAGGCTGGCCGCGTTATATGGCAATGCTTATTCGTTGAGCAAAATATTGACCAGCTTTCTGGTAACTAATGGCATCTATTAGGCGTGAGGCTTTTTTTTATACCACGTCGGTGGCAAACAAGCATACGGCCCGCCTGATGGAAAGCAGTCACCGTAGCCTATGGGCGCCTGCAACCCCAGGGGTGTCACAGGCAGTGCAGTGGGCAGTGGCTATATCTTTGTAAAGCCAACATGCATTGGGTTCTCAGGATTTCGACCCCAAACGCCTCAAACGTATAGCCATTGCCGAAGGTTGCATATTTGCAGCGTTTGAGGTCTTCCGTTGTTGTGGAAACAGCACGGCCAGCACTTTACTTACTTAAGTATAAAAATGTGAAAAGATCTTAAATATTCAATTATTGTAATACTAAAAGGAGATAACTGATTATCGCCATACGTCACGCTACGTCACTGCCGCCGTCCGCCGCCATAAGCCTATATAAGTGAAGTGTACCCCCGTGATTGCCCTCTTTTTCGCCCTGTGCTGTGTCGTAAGATCTTGATTGGTATCCATTTTATATTTTAATGTGACCGTAGTGCAACCCTCAATTGATGTAGATTTATTCGTTTCAAATCGTTAATTATAAGTAATAAACAAATGTAGAAAATCTTAATAAAATGTGTGTTGATCTGTGATTAATTTTTTCTTGACTGGCCATCGCTAAAAATACATAAAATATCCTACCCGTTTGGGCACGTCAAGTTTTATACAGATCCTTCTGCTGCTATTTACAGATCTGCGTAAGCACGATGTGACAATAATTCTCGTCATTATTTGTTCTCGCTACTATGCAAACTATATTGCTTTTAACCTTTCGTATGCCGCTGTCAAAAAATGGTATTTAATTTATGACCTTGAAGTTTATAATTTAGAGTCCAATTGCTTGGGACGGATACGGCACTAGGCATACGAAGGGTTAAGATTAAATTACTAAGCTCATAGTTTCTATTCCCTGCCCGTATGTCGAAATCACCCATATCTGAAAATAACAATTATCTGAATGGCATATCAAATACCATTCAAATCATTTAATTGATACCCTGGTCTATCTTGGCATCTACGGTCTAGGAGAATTAACCTCACACTATAAACAAGCCCGCAATTTCTCACAATCGTTTCAAGTGGGCTGTTATTCCAATAGCTTGTGAATAAGCCAGCTATTATATTTGCAGCTAGCATGAGGGATGTATTATGTCTGACTGGTGCGAGAAGTCCATCAGCAAGGAGCGAGAAAGGGTGCTTCCTCTTGACTGCAGGTGGACATAAGCCTGTCGAAAAAACTTTATCAATATCATTAGGGAGATGAATAAGTTAATCGTCCTGTAGATGTAGGCTTAGCATATGATTGGTATGACATTTATGTCGCCGCGAGGTAGACTATCCGTTCCCCTTTTTTTAATATAGTTAGTAACAGACGGGAAATCTATCTCGCAGCGACGTACTTTCGCACCAATCATGTGCTAAGCATACTGCTTTGGGTCCAATGTTACGTGACACATCTGTCGTCCTAATGGACGAGCTTATTTGACTGTCTTAAGCCAACGGACCTCAACAAATAAGTAGAGTGATGCCTTTATAAACATTAAACATAAAATTAAATAGACGGTGTCTGTGGGGAGAGGCGATTTTTAGTTTTTCAGGCATTGGGCGCATAGTGGTGGCTGTAAGGATATATTTTTCATCACTCTTTCTCATGAGTGTTGTAGTTAAGAGTCAACTATGGGAGGAAGGGTTTATTGGAGATTATACCTTTACTGTATTACTTGCACTCTGTAAAGCAATATGAATTGTACGATCTGACTGTTCAGGTCTTACAATATTTATAATGGCCGAGCGTGAGCAATCTCATTTCTTTCACTAACCAGCTTAAAGAGACCCAGAGCTCAATATCATCAACAAGTATTCAGAGATCACACTTACATAAGTTGGGCTCAACTAAGCTGGTTTCTCGAAGTGTGGTGCGAATGACTGCAGTTTCATCATTCGAGAGCCGTATCTCACGTCTGCCCTCAGGAAATTGTCTAGTTGATATTTTGGCATCTATTTGTCTTCACAAATAACTGAGATTTTGAATGTTGACGCGAAACGCGTTTATAAAGGAGAACTAAATACATAATTACGGCGGTTAGAGATATATAATAGAGCCGAGTGGGAGTGGCGGCAGTAAAATGAATCCTAACTCACATCTATGGACCTACCTACGTCATATCTAAACGGTGTCCCAAAAGTAACGCAAGATTTGAAATCGATGAAAAATACTTATTGCTTGTTTGACTTTCTTATTTCTTGATTTAATCATAAAGTACAAAGAATAGGGTTTAGTATGGTAAAGCATGCAGAGAAATTACTTCGAAGGCTTTGCTGTAACATAGCACTCTTTTGTTCGAATTTTCTATGAAATTTGCATAAATATGGGTGAATTTCGTTGCTGCAGTGTGAAATCCCCTCCTTCAAACCATGGGCGATCGAGAGCTTGCTGACATAGATCTTTGACTATAAATAACCCCATAAAAAATAAACAATTATGTTAAATCGCAATATTCAGGATTCACTGAAATGAACGAAAAACGGTCAGAAAATGGGGTCAAATCCGTTTTTCGTCAAGGAGACCAGGGCTGCAGGACGATTTGCAATTATAATACTTAATCCTATTCTGTGTACTTTATGTGTCAGGAAAAAAAATGGAATTGGTCGAAACAAGTATGCTTTTTCATTACATTTAAATCTTGCGTTATTTTTGGGACACCCTATAAGCGTCAATAAATTAGAGCCCTAAGCCACTTAGAAACCATGTGAAAGTGACGCTATAGACCATCTCGTAGGAGATGGGCATTTTCGCGAGAAGAGATCCAAAAAAAAAATTTTTTAAGGTAGGTAAATTTAATGTTTTTCCTACTCAGAATAACGAGCTCTTTCAACCTAGGAGAAAAAAAGTACACGAAAAAAATGGTCCCACATTTTTCATACATTTTACATGCTCTCCACTTTGTAACCGCTGTACAAAGTATTTGAAAACTGGTTACGTAATAGAAACAAAAAGTTGGGACACTTTTTTTCTTCTAGTAGGATCGAAAGAGCTCGTGATTCTGAGCAGGAAAAACATAAAATTTACCTGTTTCAGAAAAATAAGTTTTTGGATCTCTTCTCGCGAAAATGACCAGATATCTTACTACTTACTTGTCATTTTGACATGGTTCTTGAGTGCCAGTTACAATTGGTTGAGTGTACCCCACGTGAATTTAGTACCTACGATTTATGGATTTTATACAAATTTTTTAATGAAATTTTGGTATGCACGAAAGTTTTGTAAAACACGGTTCTCCTAAATAAGCGGGTAGTAAGGATGTAACTGCAACGTAATAATTTCTGCTTATTTTTCAGTTACTGCAGGATAACATGTGTTATTGAAATATTTGACGTAAATACGCAAATTAAAATATTTTTACCCGCAATTTAAACTTTTAATTTTATCTTAAGAATATTCGAATATTGATTCGGATATTTGTGTATCACATACCCTTGATTGATTTAAGCGTGATTTCAGAACTCAAGATTTTCTATCTTACAGGGGCATGATAGCCCGAATAAAATTTCAATAATCAGGTTGGTAATGAGTACGTATTTTGGGACAGAAAACGAATATTAACTCCTATTATTTAGCCAGGTTTCCATAGATGTAATAAAGGAAACACCTAAGCTCTACCTACCTAAGCCGTAAAGTTTATAATTATAACTGCTGTACACAGCATTCACTAAAAGCGCCAAAGGTTCAGAGTTAACAAATGACTATCACCTAAAACGGGGCGTATATTTGCCGTCGATATATCGGAGCGGCCAGGGTCTCAAAAATATCTGAACAGATATTGTTGTACACCGACCGTGGCCGGTCTAACTTATCTGATAGCGATTCGCCATGCCCATGGCAAATTTTCCTTCAACAGTCTCTCAACACCGTCCTCAAATGACGGTGCAACGACCATCTCACCATCGTGGGATACGCCCCGGCCACAGCTGCAGTAGCGGAAACGCGTGACCAGCCACACATACTCAAGCATGAGTATCGTTTGTATATTTGATTGGACTGTACCTAATCATTGGAGCCGAAGTATGTTGTCCAAGCAGGGGTAGAAACCGGTTTTAAATCAGAAAAACCTCAAAATAGCTCAATATTTTAAAATGTTTTATACTATTTACGTAGTACTCTATATTTTATGTTATTATTATTAACAACGTCATATTTTCAAATTACTCCATTAACAAAGAATTGATACCTACACCGAAGAACGAAAAACAAACACTTTTGTATGGAGAAAAAACCAGTATCTGATCCCAGAGTTGATATGATCTCGACCGATAGTAAAAGTACTCATACCTAACTATAAGATTTAAACAGCTAAAACGTGGGTAAAACCCTCTTTTGAACTAAGCGCTGTTTTTTTAATTATAATTAATTAAACCTATTCAATCTAAAATGTTGAGCTCGGATAATCCTGTTTTTATTTTTTAAATGCCTTTTCTCGTTGTACAAATACAAAATATCAACTGTTGTACGATATATTATTTTGTTTCAATTTATAGTGCCATCTTGTGCGAGCTTTCTGCACTAGCAAATATATTATCTAGATTGTAAGCAGCACGCCGGGAAGGCTGTTTTATCGTGTGAGAATCAATGGCGTTTCGAAGATTATCGTTAGATGGCGTTGCCGCACATGCCGAAAATAAATGCAGTCATTTTGCAGGCGTTAGTGTTGCAGATGCAGAGTACCTATATTAATAATAATAAATGAATAATCTTGGGACATCTTAAACAAATTGACCTAGTTCCACGGTAAGCTCAATTAAGGCTTGTGATATGGGTACCAAGCTACGATACATAAAATAGATAAATAAATAAATATTATAGATACTTAAATACATAGACAGTGAGACACATACAACTATTTTATAAATATTGCCCGCGCTGGGATTCGAACCCGGAACCTCCAGCTTCGTAGGTAGGGTCGCTGGACTACGGAGGCTGACAAAATGACGATATGTTTATTTATTCATAAAAATATAACTATCTTGATATTGGTCCATGAGTCAGTTATTGTTTAAATAATATTCTGAAAATTATAGTTATATACAGGATGAAAAATCAGCTGTTTCATACATTTCGTCCGGTGTAATGCCGCCAATTTGTATGAAACAGCTGTTTTTTTTTCGCGTTTTCGACTTTGTCCCCATAGTAAAAGTTGGTCAGTATGACCTACACATTCACTACGTAGAATTTGAACGGCCGAAAAAAGGTCACCCTGTATATACAGGGTGTTTGGTTAGCGGTGTCGGAGTTTTTAAGGGCTTAAACTACAATCAATTTCATCGATAAATAATATCTTATAGTTAGGTATGAGTACTTTTACTATCGGTCGAGATCATATCAACTCTGGGATCAGATACTGGTTTTTTCTCCATACAAAAGTGTTTGTTTTTCGTTCTTCGGTGTAGGTATCAATTCTTTGTTAATGGAGTAATTTGAAAATATGACGTTGTTAATAATAATAACATAAAATATAGAGTACTACGTAAATAGTATAAAACATTTTAAAATATTGAGCTATTTTGAGGTTTTTCTGATTTAAACCGGTTTCTACCCCTGCTTGGACAACATGCTTCGGCTCCAATGATTAGGTACAGTCAATCAAATATACAAACGATACTCATGCTTGAGTATGTGTGGCTGGTAACGCGTTTCCGCTACTGCAGCTGTGGCCGGGGCGTATCCCACGATGGTGAGATGGTCGTTGCACCGTCATTTGAGGACGGTGTTGAGAGACTGTTGAAGGAAAATTTGCCATGGGCATGGCGAATCGCTATCAGATAAGTTAGACCGGCCACGGTCGGTGTACAACAATATCTGTTCAGATATTTTTGAGACCCTGGCCGCTCCGATATATCGACGGCAAATATACGCCCCGTTTTAGGTGATAGTCATTTGTTAACTCTGAACCTTTGGCGCTTTTAGTGAATGCTGTGTACAGCAGTTATAATTATAAACTTTACGGCTTAGGTAGGTAGAGCTTAGGTGTTTCCTTTATTACATCTATGGAAACCTGGCTAAATAATAGGAGTTAATATTCGTTTTCTGTCCCAAAATACGTACTCATTACCAACCTGATTATTGAAATTTTATTCGGGCTATCATGCCCCTGTAAGATAGAAAATCTTGAGTTCTGAAATCACGCTTAAATCAATCAAGGGTATGTGATACACAAATATCCGAATCAATATTCGAATATTCTTAAGATAAAATTAAAAGTTTAAATTGCGGGTAAAAATATTTTAATTTGCGTATTTACGTCAAATATTTCAATAACACATGTTATCCTGCAGTAACTGAAAAATAAGCAGAAATTATTACGTTGCAGTTACATCCTAACTACCCGCTTATTTAGGAGAACCGTGTTTTACAAAACTTTCGTGCATACCAAAATTTCATTAAAAAATTTGTATAAAATCCATAAATCGTAGGTACTAAATTCACGTGGGGTACACTCAACCAATTGTAACTGGCACTCAAGAACCATGTCAAAATGACAAGTAAGTAGTAAGATATCTGGGCATTTTCGCGAGAAGAGATCCAAAAACTTATTTTTCTGAAACAGGTAAATTTTATGTTTTTCCTGCTCAGAATCACGAGCTCTTTCGATCCTACTAGAAGAAAAAAAGTGTCCCAACTTTTTGTTTCTATTACCTACGTAACCAGTTTTCAAATACTTTGTACAGCGGTTACAAAGTGGAGAGCATGTAAAATGTATGAAAAATGTGGGACCATTTTTTTCGTGTACTTTTTTTCTCCTAGATTGAAAGAGCTCGTCATTCTGAGTAGGAAAAACATTAAATTTACCTACCTTAAAAAAAATTTTTTTTGGATCTCTTCTCGCGAAAATGCCCATCTCCTACGAGATGGTCTATAGCGTCACTTTCACATGGTTTCTAAGTGGCTTAGGGCTCTAATTTGTTGACGCATATAGGGTGTCCCAAAAATAACGCAAGATTTAAATGTAATGAAAAAGCATACTTTTTTCGACCAATTCCATTTTTTTTCCTGACACATAAAGTACACAGAATAGGATTAAGTATTATAATTGCAAATCGTCCTGCAGCCCTGGTCTCCTTGACGAAAAAACGGATTTGACCCCATTTTCTGACCGTTTTTCGTTCATTCCAGTGAATCCTGAATATTGCGATTTAACATAATTGTTTATTTTTTATGGGGTTATTTATAGTCAAAGATCTATGTCAGCAAGCTCTCGATCGCCCATGGTTTGAAGGAGGGGATTTCACACTGCAGCAACGAAATTCACCCATATTTATGCAAATTTCATAGAAAATTCGAACAAAAGAGTGCTATGTTACAGCAAAGCCTTCGAAGTAATTTCTCTGCATGCTTTACCATACTAAACCCTATTCTTTGTACTTTATGATTAAATCAAGAAATAAGAAAGTCAAACAAGAAATAAGTATTTTTCATCGATTTCAAATCTTGCGTTATTTTTGGGACACCGTTTAGATATGACGTAGGTAGAATTTAATTAATTGAAAAATTAAGGTGAAATTTTAACTATTTTTAATTAAAAATTTTTTTTAGCCTTTTTGTTCAAATAGTTAAGTCAAATGATTAGCTTAATTAGTTTGCTTATCTAGTGAGCTGTCTAACGAAATTTTTTTGCAGGGATAGAACCGATAACAAACGTATAATTCCGGAAATATCACGTGCGCCCGTATTCGTCTGTTTGAAATTTTAAAATGGCCGCCATTTAATTATCGTTGGCACAAAAAAAAATTGTATGGTAATTTATCGATAAAATTGATTGTAGTTTAAGCCCTTAAAAGCTCCGACACCGCTAACCAAACATCCTGTATATCATAATCTTGATTATGAGTTATGACTAGCACTGAAAAAGTGTTTCGCGCCAACCCCGAAATAACAAAAAAAAATCTCTCCCACATAAAATATTAGGATCACATAACCAAAATATATGAAGCACAGGAAACTTTTTTCAAAATGCCGGCGTGGGTCCCACAGTAAACAACCACGTAACAAACACAGTATGTAACAAATACTTCAATAGTTTTTAGGGTTCCGTAGCAAAAATGGCAAAAACAGAACCCTTTCGATTCGTCATGTCCGTCTGTCCGTCTGTCACAGCCGATTTACTCGGAAACTATAAACGCTACAGTGATGAAATTTGGTAAGAATGTGTTGTATGGACCGTTACAAAATTATGTTACTATATTGTAAAAAAAATAATTGGGGTTGGGGCCCTCCATACATGTAACTGAGGGGTAGAGTTTTTTTTTTAGATGTATTCACGGTGCCTCGCGAGGAAACCACACAATTTTAACTATGCATTCTAGACATCAAAATAAACAAAAAATATTATGAGACCAAATGTCAAATTCCACAAAAAAAAATTTTTTTTTTCGATTTTTTTTAGACTTTTTGAATACTTTTTATCATAACTACAATTTGTTAAAACTAATTTTTTAAATGTTTTTTTTTAAGGACAGGTTTTTTCGTCAAGTCTATTCTTATTTTTTGATTGTCAGGCAAAACTTGACTTAACTTGACTTAAAGTCCTAAGTCCCCTAGGTGGGGCAGAGGGCGTCCACAGTGCGTCGCCATCGCGATCTATCTCGAGCTGCGAGCTTCACCTGAGGCCATGACAGCCCGATCCTCTTTATCTCGGATGCCACCGAGCGCCGCCAGGATTGCTTTGGCCGTCCACGTCTCCTTTTGCCTTGTGGGGTCCATTCTAAGGCTTGCCTTGGTATGTGGTCTGGGTCTCTTCTGAGGGTGTGGCCTATCCAAGTCCACTTGCGGCGCGTGATCTGATGTCCGAACGGGGTTTCGTGACAGAGTTCTAGGAGGTGTTCATTTGTAATTTTTTCGGGCCAGAATATACCAAGAATCTGTCGTAAACATCGATTGACGAAGACTTGGATTCGCTGCGTGATATCTTTCGTTACTCTCCACGTCTCGCTCCCATACAGCAACACGGTCTTAACATTGGATCGGAAGATTTTTAATTTTACTCCTCTCGTCAGTTTCCTAGACTGCCATATGGGGCGGAGTTGCGCGAAAGTCGCTCTAGCCTTGGCTATCCTTGAAGAGATGTCGTCTTCAGTCCCTCCAGATTCTGACACCACACTAACCAGGTAGGTGAATTTCTGGACCCGCTCGATGGGGACTGCACCTAAATGCAGAGTCAGCGAGTTTTTTACCCTCCGTCCGCATTTCTTGGGTCTTCCGCGAGTTAATTTTCAGACCATCGGTAGCCGCTTTTTGCTGTAGGTCATCGAGCTTGGACTGCATGTCGATATGTCTGTGGCTAAGCAGACAGATGTCATCGGCGTAGTCTAGATCGTCCAGGTGCCCTGTCAATCCCCACTCTATCCCACGTCGCTTGCCATCGTTGACTCTGTGCATGATACCATCCAAGACGATAAGAAACAGCAACGGCGATAGAAGACAGCCTTGTCTGACACCAGCGAGAACTGCTATGTCTTCGGAGATCAATCCATCACGTGCAACTTTACAAGTGTACTTCTTGTAGATGGCTTGCAGGAGACTTCTTAATTTAGGTGGAACACCCAGTTCGTCCAGCCTGGACCAGATACTGGACCAACGTACCGTATCAAAAGCTTTTTCGAAGTCGACGAACGTTAAATATGTTTCTCGTTGCCATTCTGATGCTTCTTCTAGAATGATCCGTAGCGTGTTAATCTGGTCCGTGCATGATCGATTTGGGCGAAATCCCGCTTGTTCTCTCCGAAGCAGGGAATCAATTGCTTTCTTCATTCTGTCCAGTAATACTTTGCACAGAACTTTGGACGGTACTGAGAGCAGAGTGATTCCTCTCCAATTTTCGCACTGAGTGAGGTCACCTTTTTTCGGAACAGTTATTAAAAGGCCTTTGTTCCAGTCATCAGGAAGATCTTCAGCATACCAAACTTTCTCTAAAAGTGGTGTCAGGGACTCGACAGCGGTCTGTAAATCTGCTTTGAGCATCTCTGCCGTAATCAGGTCGATCCCGGGGGCTTTATTGTTCTCGAGAGAAAGAATGGCGCTTTCGACTTCACCTCGAGATGGTGGAGAAAGGTCTATGTCCAGCAGCTGAGGTGCGACGGTGCTTCGTTGACTGCCAGATGCAGCTGGGGCTGATATGCGGAAAACTTCCTCAAAATGCTCACGCCAACGATTTAGCTGCCCTTCTGATGTTACTATGAGTCTACCTTCTTTGTCACGGAGTGGTCTTTTCTTATACTGACTCTTTCCAGCTAAGGTCTTTGTTGCTCTGTACAGTTCTCTCAGATTCCCAGTGTTGGCCGCTGCCTGTGCACGTTCAGCTAAGGTATCGCTATAAATGCGCCTGTCTCTTCTTGCACTGCGATAGATGCGTCTGCGTATTTGCTTGTACTGGTCTCTAAGGTTGGCTAGGTCAGGATCGCTCGATGTTTTAAGCATTTGAAGGTGAATCACTTTCCTTGCGTCAATGAGATCCCAGGTAGACTGTGATATCCATTCTTCGTGACTCTTAGAAGGGTGCCCTAGTACAGATGAGCTGGTTTCTTGGTAAACCATTTTTATGCGGTTCCACTCATCCTCAATGGTTGTGTCTGCGCCTAACGGTAGCCCAGAGAAGCAGTTCCGGAGCTCCAGGGCAAATTTCTTGCAAGTATCCGGTCCCTGTAATTTTGCCACATCGTATCTGCGCCCGGCCTTGGTAGAGTTCGCAGCCTGATACGTGGACGCTACTTTGAGGCGCAGTGCAGCAACCATCAATGCATGATCGCTGTCAATGTCGGCGCCTCGTCTGTTTCGAACGTCCAGTAGTGAGGTGTGCCATCTAGCGCTGATGGCAAGATGATCTATCTGGTTCCGGGTAACGCCATCGGGTGATGTCCATGAATACTTGTGGATGTCTTTATGTGGAAAAAGAGTACCTCCGATGACAAGGTTCTGGCATAACTCCGTAAACCGTTCTCCGTTATCGTTGCGCATCCCGAGTCCGTGTCTGCCTAGGTGGTTTTCGCAGTCTTTGTTGTTGCTACCGACTTTAGCATTCAGGTCTCCCATCAAAATGACTATATCCTGCTTCCTTATTTTTTGCAGAGTATTCTGCAATTCGCTATAAAAGTCATCCTTTAGTTCCTCCGCGGCAGCATTTGTCGGAGCGTAGTACTGCACGATCGTAATTTTGCGGACTCTAGAGTTGGGGTGGGAAGTTGAGGTCGCATCTTGGTGGGTGTCCTGAGTTAGTGAGTCAGGGCACTCTATAAAGTGCCAAGCAGTGATCTGTGGTGTCAGTGGCGAGACACAAGTGTACACAGAACCTCAGCCAGTCCGAGTCATCCACGTCCCCGTCGTCCACCCTGGGACCTGACACACCCACGCAGCCGCGTGATCACCACCTATGAGCTGTGCTGCTAACGGATGCAGGGCAAAGGGCGAAAGTGCTGCGCCCCAAATCAGCACCGATCACTAGGGAGGATACCCGCGCAAAACCGAGCTAGTTTACACGCTCCGAGGTGGCAGCCCCACCAGTAGACTAGGGCACAGTGGGTTAATCACCTGCTAGCCTGAATTTCATTGATTCAAGAAACCGATATAGTGCAAAACCGGACCGATCAAACACAAACGACCTTTGGCATGAAACAACGGACACTGATAGCTTATTGGAACGTACGAACGCTATACGACGACAGCAGACTAGCCCAAGCAGAAGTAGAAATGCTAAAGTACAAGCTACAGATACTCGGCCTAAGCGAAGTACGAAGGAATGGATTCGGGGAACTGAGAACATCTCAAGGCTTAACTTTCCTTTACTCCGGCAAGGAAAACGTACACGAAACCCGTGAATACGGGGTGGGGTTTCTTCTCTCTGCTGATGCATAGAAAAGCCTCTTGGATTGGAAACCGATCTCAGAGCGAATTATAATGGCCCGTTTCAACTCTAGTGTCAGGCAAAAGGTGTGGTAATATTAGAACACACTGTGGCAGCATTGTAATCAAAAAGAAGTTTTATGACGAGTTACGTCGAAAAACTTTTTCCGAAAAAAGGTTAATTATCTTTGGAACCAAGCCGAATCCAGCAAATTTTATATAACTTTAAATACTCTAAATATGCTCAGGAATTCAGCATTAAAATTATGTCGGTTCCTCGCGAGGCAACGTGTATAAGCGTGTGAGGTAGGTATCAATAGAAAGGTCTTTGAAAATGATATGAAGGTTTATATATCACATTTTTATTTAAGCGAACCGTTTTCGAAATATTATATGTCAAAATTTGAAAAATGTGTCCCCCCCTCTATTTTTTAAACTACGTGGTATACGACGAAAAAAAAATGTTATGCATATTAATGAACTCTATCAACGATTTTTGGTTTGATTAAATTATCTCTTATAGTTTTTGAGATAGGTTGATTTAACTGTATTTTTTGAATGATAATGGTACGGAACCCTTCGCGCGCGAGTCCGACTAGCACTTGGCCGGGTTTTTTTTTGTTTTAATAAGATCTCGATACCTTTTACCATGCGTGGTCCGACACGCACTTGTCCGGCTTGCCTACTAATAGCGACGACCACAATATCGATTGCACTATCACAGTTACATAATTGAACAATGGCAATTTAATTACACTCATTATTCGTCGAGATAACCGCCCGCTGGTTTATCTGTCAACCGCGCAATCGTCCATAAGCAACGAGCGTCATGGATACATCATACGTACCTATGTAGGTCAATGACCTATAGACCCACATTGCGGGTCTTGCATACTATACTATTTAAAACATACCTACTCGTACTCTCTTGCTACTACTACACACTTTATATCACAACAGTCAAAGCTCAGCCTTAAAGTCATTGTTGATATTTTTTTCAAAAGTAAATAAGTCGGCAATCTAACTAAAATATTTACGTACTTTTCCATACAAAGTTAATATATCGAGTGCTTGTCTAAATCTAAATTCTGAATTCAAAACAATCATAGAAAATCCCACCTCCGGTGTGAGTATATAATATCCTCCTGCCGCCCAGATGTCTATTAAAAGGTCTCCTTAAACAAAAGAAATTCTAAATATTAAATGTCATATATCAAAGAAAAACGACCAAGAGTGGCCGAGGGGTACAGGCATCAGCCGCGAAAGCTGAGTACGTGGGTTCGATCCCCACCTCGGACATTAGGTGATCTTGGTCGTTTTTCTTTGGTATATGACATCTAATATTAATAATTTATATAGTATTAAGTAGTGTGACTACTGAGGAAAAATAAAAATTACAAATCAAAATATTTAGTTAATAAATGATTTGTGTTTTCGCAATACGTTCAAAAGAAATTCTATTCTTTTCCTACATTATTCACTCAAAATTCTATGGCAAATTTTATGGTCTGGGCGGCAGGGGGTTATGACATCTAATATAAATAAATAAATATTTTGAAACACTTTGCACAAATCCACCTGGTCCCACGGTAAGCTCAATTAAGGCTTGTGATGTGGGTAACAAGCGACGATATATATAATAGATAAAACAAAGGAACAAATATTTCTGATAAATAAACAGGTACACAAATAAAATAATGCCCTTCGCCGGGAATCAAACCAGGAACCTCCAGTTTTGTTGGGCAGGGTAACTACCAACTAGGCTACGGAGGCTGAATTGAATATGTATAATTTATATAGTGTACTACATAAAAAATATCACTCTAAAATATTTAATAAAAGATTTGAGTTGTTCCACAAAAATATGTAGATGACAGCACCATTTGAAATGAAATGAAATATTATTTATTCAGGACACTAAACTAGACCAGGTATCATTAATAAAACAAACAAACAAAGAAAATAAACCTAATTATAGCTGTCATTATCATCTGTCACTTATATTCAAGAATACCGAAAGAGATTAACAGGAGAGGCCTACGTCCAGCTGTGGACTATCATAGGCTGATGATGATGAAAGGGATTTGGATAGAGGGCCGCTATCACGGATTGCTTGCCCCTTAGAGTATGGTCAAAGGCGCCTAGCCTTATAACAGATTGCATATACCTGAGACATTTGCACGGGGTTCGCTAAGCAGGCCTACTACCGCGAAAATCGAAGTTCGGAAATTTCGAGGATTTTCCTCTGTCACTCAAACGAAGGCGTCATTAGAGTGAGAGAGACAAATCCTCGAAATTTACGAATATTCCTATAAGGTACGTATACGAAGGTAACTAAGGTACCTATTTTTCTTTGGTATTTGACATCTAATTATGTATAATCATAGAAACCTAATATTTCTAATCTAATCGGCCACTAGAAGTAAACTCCTGCTGCTTGACGCCAAGTATCATCTCTTTAACCTACTATATACGAGTACTTACGATAACTACAATGTCAAACGATTTTTATTCAAATATAGCGACCCGCCCGGCTGCGCACGGGTACTATACCTACATAAAAACCTTCCTCTTGAATTACTCTATCTATTAAAATAAAATCAGTCAAAATGCGTTGAGTAGTTTTAAAGATTTAAGCATACAAAGGGACATAGGGACAGAAAAAGTGACATTATTTTATACTATGTAGAGATAGTGATAGTGAAGCATAGCAACAACCACCTTAAATTAACATCCTTAAAATCTACTTCCGGTTCTTCAAACTCCACACCAGTACAAACTACAATTTCTGGTACAATAGCTTGTAACGTGGTAAATGTTGTGTTAACCAATAATGATAAAACTAGAAAAACATTAAGGTCAAAGTAGGTCATTGAACATATTGTCTACCTTTTACGAATCTTCCAATTATAGGGCCTATAATGTTGCGTCACTCTTAGCGGACGATAACGCGAGAAGTGACGCTTTATTAGTAAGTACATTGTTAGCAACATGGATTTCATTTCATTGCATATATGACGTTTCCGTTGTTAGACCAGTCAAAGAAGCCATTGCGTTTGTATTAACTAGGTATTACCTGTAGTTCAAAAACTCTCAGCAATTAATGCTTTTAAATCTCTCTTGAATGCTTCTAATCTTCATTGATCAGTTTTAAATAATAATAATATTTATTCTATGGTTACGTATCTGTTGATACCTCTGCATACTCAAAGCCGATGAACTGATTAAGGTGAAATTTCATTTAATAGCAAAAAGTTGAGTTCTGAACAGAACAAAGCCCATATTATCCCAAATTCCTGATAATTTATTTTTCATAGATTTACCTAATATACTCGTAGCGCTGAATTGATTGAGACAACATTTGGTATAGAGTTTCAGTTCCAAAGAACGATACAGAATTCTATTTTTTATTCAAAAAAAAAACACGTATAGTACACTAATACAACGCAAATATATCCATAGGCAAAATCTAGAATCAAATAATCCAACATTATCTGGGTAAATCAATTTTTTTCTGTCTGTTGTTACCATGGTTACGGTCGCCTGAGTGACACTGTTTTTTTGCATAATTATGATACTTAAACTATGCAAACCTGATTTTTTCTGGTGTTAATAAACCCTTTCCTTGATGGGCCATATACAAACATGGGACTTTATGCATGTTTGCATAAATTAAGTAGCATGATTTTGCATAAAACCAGCGTGACTCAGGCGACCGAAACCATGGCAATAATGAACAGAAAAAAGTTGATTCACCCATCTGTAAATTAAAATAATAATGCCAGTTGATTGGAGTATCCATCGGATCCCAATCATATTGCAACAGCGGGATGAGCATAATACTCGATGTTCGTTTTGTTTGAGGTGATTTATTGATTAGATTTTGTTTGAACGATGACATTTATAAACTATGGATAGGTTAGGTCCTAATTTGGATGTATACATTTAGCAGTTCATGATATATCTGGGACAACCTTATTACGTAACTTTCAGTGCACGAAATTGAAGTTTAATTTGTTTTTTTTTCTGTGACGAAGATAGACAACTGAGCTCTCAGCCTACCTGATGGAAAGCACGAACTGAGGCCCATGGGCATAGTGACCGAAAAATCGCCTATGTGCAGCCTACCCTGAGGACTTAGATGCCTCTATCTATGCTAGTAATTACACCGCCTATCTTACCCCCAAACCGAAACACAGCAGTGCAAATATTGCTATTTAGCGGCAGGTTAACGGGTAAGACGGTGATAGCTATCCGGGCGGACCCTGCACGAGGTCCTACCACCAGCAATTATACAATACTCTAGTGACCTTTCACACAACTTTAACCCATTATTTATACACTGAGTTTATTTAAGGTCTCTGATCTTGTAATTTTTCAATATGTGGATTATTGGTGTATATTAAACGATACGCGTATTTGAGGCTCTAATACCTTGTGAGCATTAACAATGGTGTGACCTTTAGTTTTTGAACAAAAAGCTGGTACCATATGGGTCCGCTAGGCCCTTACAAAACTAAACATTGGAAATTGGTATCAAAAATAAGATGGCGCATCGACTAAGACCAATTCGGTATGGACAGATGGAAAAGACCAAGTGAAAATTGAATGGATAAAAATTAAAGGAGGGTTTTACCCAAGATCGGTTTACACTAAAATAGGCCTGCAAATAAGCAATTGCATATTTCACCAATATGATAGGTGCGCAAACTTATAACACCCCGGTGCAAAAACGACGATTATAAGTTTTACGTGTAGTGTAGCTAGAGATAGACTCATACACTCACAAGTGTATGAGTCTATCTCTAGCTTCGTAGTTCTTGGATACGGATACACTACGGATAATCAATGTCGTTAAAAAAAATCCGTTCAAGGTGAATTAGTCGAGAGTGTTCATAGCTTAGTTAATGGTCGCCGCCACAAAATTATAACTATTATAAGATACTGTCACAAAATGAGAACCTCTTTTATGTACATAGATTATTAAATAATATGCTTAAAAGCGGGCAATCCACGGGTAAGAGCTAGTTTACATATGAATACTATGAATAGGAATCTCGCTTTGCAGATACGTACCTTTTATACTTATTTTAATGTGGGATGATATCGAGGTTACAGTAACCACATAATACTCGTGCAACTACGTGACAACAAAGTATAAAAGCAACACAAAGATTGTATGTATATTCTTTAAGAACTTACCAAGGAAATTTTGACCTTAAGATCCTGATTCGAACATTTAAAATTATACTTTAATATATTTTGCTACCTACTTATGTTACATCAAACATGAACTTACGTATTTAAACGCAAATCAAGCAGAATAAAACCAGTTGTTATTTACCGTTTGTTGCACTAAGTACTTAGACCAAGCAAGCGAGTTTGACGGTAGATGCAGTGAATATGTACTAATAAAGAAGGTATTTCTTATTTACATGGTAAGTAGGTTATTCGCATTTTTTCAGATTTATGTTTCTACTAAAATTATACAATTTACAAAAGTCGTTATTATCATATTAGAGCTAAATATTTCTTATTTACCGTGAAGCCGCCGATTCTTGAAGCCGTGTGGTGAAGGCAGTAAAAATACATTTGTCACCACCCCAACTCCTCCTGCGGGTGTCGTAAGAGTCGACAGGGATTGAAGTGTCACTGACCATTATTTGATAAAAGATTAATGATGGGCAGCAGCGTCATCATAGTGGACACATTACTGTGATCGCCAATCCGCTTGCACAGCGTGGCGATTATGGGCCTTTACCTCCTAATGCGTTTATACGCATAGTTAATAGGAGAGACCTACGTCCAGCAGTGGACTATCATAGGCTGATGATGTGATTTCTTATTTTATGAAAAACTTAACTTTTGATTTGTCTAATGAGTAGTGTTAGCATTTGTGTCAATAATAAATAGATAAATTTGCTAAACATAAATTTCCAGAGATTTTTGTTTGTTGTAGCTTTATTCATACATACATACCTATATTCTTACATATTCTTGTGCACATTTTAATGAGGGGATTACCAAAAATAACAACCTCACGAGCACCAAATTAGTAATTACGGCTCAAGGTTTCCTTTATACAAACCGACAATATTTATCGAAGCGTACTATTTGAAGGTAACCAATCGTTTATCTTATTTCAGATGATTCCCATTTTAATGATAATTTGGGTATTGATAGCAGGAGCTTCGGCTGACACGGTAAAACCAGTTGACCAATCGGAAATATTACAACAAACTAACACTAATGATGGGAGCGGCAACTACCGTTTCAGGTAAATATTTATTAATTATTTACATACTTAAGGTTAAATTGTGGCTTACATTTTCTAAATAATAATTTAATTGGTATTTAATCATTTCATTACGCATTATTTTATTGGTATTTAAGCGATACGCTTTGAAAATTATCATCATTTTATCCCTCAAAATCTGTCAAAGTACACATAAGGTTAAATTGGCTTACATTTCCAAAAAACCAATTTGTTTGGTTAGAATCATTAATGATACACCTTAATAAATTACAAAAGCACAAAAAAAAATTACGCAGGCATATCATCATTTTATTCGTCAAAATCTCAAAGAAATCTTAATGAAGCTAAGGAAAATGCAAAACGGTAAACGTTCTGTTGCTTGATATGACTAAGAAAAACTTAGTCAAATATTATAATACCTATATTATGATATTTATGATGATTATAATGTGCGGCTGTAAATATGGTATAATCTTATAGTATCTTACTTATATTGGCCAGAAAATTAATACAACAATTGACAATGATTGCTTCTAGATGCTAAGAGAGTAAAAAATAATAAAAATAAAACATTTCATTCACAGTTTCAAAACGTCAAACGGGCTATACAGGATGGAAACCGGTCAGCTAATCACTAGCTCCGACTCAAGTCAGAAATATGTTGTGCGAGGCTCTTATTCTTACACGGACCCGGATGGTAATGAAGTGATTGTCCATTATGTAGCTGACGAAAATGGTTATGTCACTGTTAAACCCGACGCAGCGATTCCAGCTCTTGGGGTTGTAAGTATAGCTTGGGCCAATTATATAGCAGTACAATATAGCCATTCATGCCGTACTCGGCAACGGCGACCCTGGCTAATTACGAGCGTGGGCTCTGCTGTGGCTTGCAAAGCCGAATTTATTTTTAAAAACTCTGTCACAAGTGGGGCAGTAGAGTTGGCCACAACTATTGTAAGTATAGTTATAGGAGGGTTTCGGCCGGGACTTACGTATTTGACGTTTCGCATCCAGATTCACGAGCCGAGCGTCTTCAAAGTTTTTTACGCTCTTTTTAACACGAGAACGCCATTCTGGCCGCTGAGAAGCAAACTCCTCCCATTTATCAGGTGGAATACTGCAGGCGGTTAGGTGGCGCTTAAGCACATCCTTGTAACGTAAGAGTTGCCCGCCTTGCTTCCGTTTACCAGCTGAGAGCTGGGAGTAGAAAACGGCTTTTGGTAGTCTGCAATCACTCATACGCCAAACATGCCCACACCACCTTAGCTGACTCCCCATCAGAAGCGCCTCCATGCCTGGCATCTTGCAACGACGAAGTACTTCGGTGTTAGGGACGCGATCTTGCCATGTTATGCGCAGAATGGAACGTAGGCAGCGGAGATGAAATTTTTCTAGCCAGCCAATGTCGCCTTTGTACAAACACCATGTTTCCGAGGCATACAAGAGGATCGGAAGAACCATGGCTTTGTACACCGACAACTTTGTCTGCAGTTTTAGATCATGCGGTCCCCAGACACGGTGCGTTAATCGGCCAAAAGTGGAAGCAGCCTTAGCAATCCTAGATGGGATCTCTGAGGCTAATTTGTTGTCCTTTCTGATCTGGCTTCCAAGATACTTGAAAGAGGACACTTCTGTTAGGGATTTCCCTGCTATATTTAGATTAGAAGTGTCTACTTCGCAATTACGGGCTGGTTGTTTAAGCACTTGAGTCTTGGATATGCTTTTTACTGAGCCAAATCTAAGGCATGAGATCTGCAGAGCATCCATGTATGACTGAAGCGATTCCATGGTATCAGCCATCAAGCAAACGTCGTCGGCATAGAGAATTTCAAGCACAGAGAGCTTAGTGGTTTTTGTTTTAGATTTGAAACGAGACAAGTCGAATACACCTTTATCAAAACGAAAGCTAAGTCGTACTTGTCCCGAGCACCTAAGAAGTGAATCCTCAAGCGCTGTGGAGAAATACAATGCAAAGAGAGTTGGAGCCATCACACAGCCTTGTTTGACTCCACTAGTTACTGGGAACCGCTCCGAAAACGCGTTATTATGCTGAACTGTAGCCATCATATTGTCATGAAACTGTCTAACTAAGTTGATGAATTTTCCAGGACATCCAGCTTTTTTCAGGACAAGCCAGAGAGCTTCGCGCGGCACACGGTCAAAAGCCTTCTCAAGGTCCACAAAGCACATATCGACGCTTATCTAAAACAACTCGGTATCTCGAAATAGTCCATTTTGCAATTAACTATAAAACTAGGCGCAGAATACGCTAAAGTTTATCGTGACTAAGACTCCCGTGTCCTAGTTCAAAATTTTACCAATGTGGCAGCATTGTGCCGTTATGCCATTGGTGGAGAGTCGACGCCATTTTATCTGCAAGACCGGCCATAGGCCAGTTGAACCACAGAAATTGACGCCGTCTCTGCGTTTGTTTGTAGACTAACGGCACATCTCGAAATTATACAACTATAGAACTTAAAGTTTATGTAAAACAGTGGCATAATTGGAAATAGTTCAGTGGAACAGTGGTAACTTGTTATGCAATACATAATTATTCGTGGATGGCGCATTATCCGTGAAACAGTAAGTACACATGTTATAACTTAATAGGAAATAGGCGAGTGTTGTCGAAAAGAATGAAAGTTGACTTGTTTACTTAATCGAAATGAGCTTTTATACTACATAAGATTAAGTTAATTTAGGGTATTCTATACGAATTCAGAACATGTTCATTATAATTTTGCAACTAATAATTTGATTCAAAACGAGTACAGTCACCATAAACGATAAATAACTATAGTAATGTTCAGTAATTTATAGTATTATATTTATATAATATTACTGAACATTATAACCGACAAACCGACCCGTGTATGTCGTTAAACTACGTCCAAAACCACCGGTGGATGGGCAGCAGTATCCCTGTAATGCGGTGTACTAAACTGCGATCGCCAACCCACCTGCCAAGCGTGGCGATTATGGCATATACCCCCTATGAGAAGTGCAAACAAAAAATGGCCCCGAGGTTCCGGCGACTCCCGGTGCTCTGGCTTTGGTAGCGGTCAGGGCACTAGCTGAGTTAGGGGTGCGAAGAATCTCCGGCAAAGATCCGGCTACCACCACCGACGACCTTTGGCCCTGGCAACACTTTGGCTGAGAGATTGGCTGAGCTCGAGGAAGACCTGAGCAGGTTACGATGGGACGTTATTGGGCTATCGGAAGTCCGAAGAGAGGGTGAGAACACGATAACCCTCAAGTCCGGTAACCTGCTCTATTTCCGGGGGGACGACCAACAGTCCCAGCAAGGTGTCGGGTTCCTCGTCCACAAGTCCCTCGTGAGCAACGTGGTGAAGATCGAGAGTGTGTCGACTAGGGTGGCGTACCTTATACTCAGAGTATCCAAGCGGTACTCGTTGAAGGTCATACAGATCTACGCTCCGACTTCTTCACACTCCGACGAAGAGGTAGAAGCTGTGTATGAGGACATATCAAAAGCCATGCACAGTCCTGAAACCTACTTCACCATCGTTATGGGGGACCTTAACGCGAAATTGGGCAAGCGAAACGATGATGAGCTGAGAGTGGGGCAATTTGGGGTTGGGTCTCATAATCACCGGGGTCACTTACTAGCCAGTTTTATGGAGAAGGAGGGACTCTACATGATGAACTCCTTCTTCAAGAAGTGAGAACACAGGAAGTGGACCTGGATGAGCCCAGATGGTGCAACCAAAAACGAGATTGACTTTATCATGTCGACTAAGAACATAAATTTAATGATATCTCTGTGATCAACGCGGTTAAAACCGGAAGCGATCACCGCCTTGTAAGGGGCATATTAAATATAAGCGTCAAGCTAGAGCGATCTCTATTGATAAAGTCTACGCTCCGACCAGCACCGATCCAACTCCAAAACCTCGAGAGCATCCAGCTCGAACTGCAAAATTGTTTCGATTGCCTACCCAGCGACGTGGATGTGGATGAGTATAACGACGGGTTTGTGGCAGCTGTCCATTCCACTGGGTCAAAGTTCTTTGAGACCCAGCGGAAGAAAGGCAATAAGAGGCTCTCTGATCCAACTCTAAAGCTCATGAAGGAAAGGAGTGAGATGGTTCTACAATCCCCAGAAGATGCCGCATTATCACCTGCGACATACGCCAATTTAATACCAACCGGATTAAAGAGGCTATTGACTGGAACAAATGCTCTAAAGTTTTTGCGAGAGATTTGTCTATTGGTCAGAGCTGGCTTGCGAAGCTGAAGACTGGGGACGGTAGGATCGTTTCATCCAAATCTCAGCTTTTGAGTGAGATAGAGAGCTTTTACGGACAGCTGTACACATCAAAACGAAGACCCACTTCCAATTTAGCTAACGACCCACGAGCTAAATTGACTCGACACCATACCGAAGACATACCGGACGTCAGCCTGTACGAGATTAGGATGGCTCTCAAACAACTCAAAAACAATAAGGCACCAGGCGATGACGGAATAACAGCCGAACTCCTGAAGGCGGGTGGGAAACCAGTCCTTAGGGCCCTTCAAAAGCTGTTTGATTCCGTCACCTTTAGAGGCAAAACGCCAAAGGCATGGAGCAGGGGTTTGGTGGTGTTGTTCTTCAAAAAGGGTGACAGTTGTTGAAGAATTACAGAGCCATCACACTTCTGAGCCATGTCTATAAGTTGTTTTCGAGAGTCATCACAAACCGTCTCACACGCAGGCTCGACGACTTCCAGCCTCCTGAATAAGCCGGTTTCAGAAAAGGTTTCAGCACCGTAGACCACATACACACGCTCCGTCAAGTTATACAAAAGACCGAGGAGTATAACTTGCGCCTCTGCTTAGCGTTTGTGGACTACGAAAAGGCCTTTGATTCGATCGAGACGTGGGCTGTACTACAGTCTCTCCAGCGGTGCCAAGTAGACTACCGGTACATCGAAGTGTTGAAGTGCCTGTACGAAAACGCCAATATGTCAGTCGCCTCCAGGACTGGAACTCGAAACCAATTCCATTGCAGCGAGGAGTAGGACAAGGAGATTTTATCTCTCCTAAATTGTTCACCGCTGCACTGGAAGATGTTTTCAAGGTTCTGGACTGGAGGGGATTTGGCATTAACATCAATGGCGAGTACATCACTCACCTTCGGTTTGCCGACGATATAGTAGTCATGGCTGAGACCATGGAGGACTTAAGTACTACGCTCGATGATCTCAGTAGAGTCTCTGAAGATGTTGGTCTTAAGATGAACATGGACAAAACGAAGATCATGTCGTACGTCCATGTGAAACCAACTCCAGTGAAAGTTAGAAACTCTACACTCGAAGTTGTTGACGAATATGTATACCTGGGACAAACTACGCAGTATCTTCTCGTCCAATATACCGCAGTGTCTCAAGTCATTAGGACTCGTTAGGAGGCTCAGAGTCACTCAACGAGCGATGGAGAGGGCAATGCTCGGGGTTTCTCTGTGAGATCGCATCAGGAATGATGATCAGAAGAACGAAAGTGACTGACATAGCCCAAAGAATTAAAAGAAGTTACACAATTACACCCATTATCTTGTCTTATAAACTTAAATATGCCATTATAATCTGTAAAGTTTTATTATTATTATGACGCATGTCATTTTAGACCATTATTGTCCATATAAAAAAAATGTATTTAAACATTAAAACGAAATAAGTTACTATTCTTTATAAATGTTTTTAGAATATTTGTCTTAATGACAAATAATCCGCTATTGTTCATAAGAAAAAAATAAAATCTTGATACTTTTTCTATTGTGACTTTAATGCACATAAACAAATTCTTATTTTGAGTTACGACTCGATTTTATGCTGGCACAAGTCTAAGTTGTGTGTTTTTTTGAGTTTTTTTGTATTAATTATACGGTTTATTCATTTTATTTTTGTTATTTCGCATTCTCAAATAAAAAAGGATACTATGGCGAAAAGAAGATTTCCAATTGGTTTTTGTAATAAAAAGTTATGAGTAATTATTTTTTGTGTTTTTTTAAAAGCTCTCTCCTGAAAAAACACACATTTTGAGATACCGAGTTGTTTAAGATAAGCGTCGATATATAGGGGGCGGTTTTGTTCTAAGCTTTTTTCTTGCATTTGTTTTAAAACAAATATAGCATCGACAGTGTCCCTATATGGTCTGAAACCGCACTGGCTCTCGGGCAACAGCTGTTCTGCTAGACGACCTAGACGGGTGTTCAGTATATGCGCTAAGATTTTACCGGCAGTAGAGAGAAGAGACATGCCTCTATACGAACGGCAGTCGGAAATCTGACCTTTACCCTTGTAGAGTTTACAGATAGATGCATCTCTCCAATCTTGAGGAACAGTTTCTGACTCCCATATCATCAAAATCAGTTCAAACAACCTGTTGTTAACGTTTGGTCCACTGTATTTGTATATCTCTGCGGGAAGGCTGTCTGATCCTGGTGTCTTATTATTTTTAAGTTTCCTCACTGCGGCAGAATACTCATTGTAGTCCGGAGGTAGAGCAAGGTTAACTGACTGAGGCTGGTCCTTTAGAGTATCTATGTAGGCTAAATCAACACTCTGGGTTGCAGGGTTCAAGACTTCTTTGAAGTGTTCAGCCCAACGAGCTAGCACTTCATGCTTGTCTGTAAGACGTTTTTCCTTGTCCCGCGAATAAATAGGTGCCATTTTCCTACACTTTGGACCAAAAACTGCTTGGATACTCTGAAAGAACCTGCCCGTTTGGTTTGTATCAGCAAGGTGTTGCAATTCATTTGCTTGCTCGTTCCACCATCTATCTTTATGCTCGCGCACTTTAGCTTTTAAATGTCGCTGGACAGCCCGTATAGCTTGAGCATTTGATGCAGATTTGAGTGCAAGTCTATATTCTTCTACAAGGCGCATGATCTCGGTGTCAGAGTTGTCGAACCAATCTTTATGATGTTTGCGCGGTTTCCCGATAATGTTGGAGGAAATTTCATACAGCTTCGTGGCAAAACCACGCCACTGTGCGTCAACGGTCTCTGGCTCGTGTGACAACGACTGGCTACCAAAGGCCGCATCAATGTCTTCACCCAGTTGTCTGTCATGGACAAGTTTGTTGGTGTCAAGTCTACTCGGAGCATTAAGGCATGCTCTGCGTGGTGCTTTTATATTAATTTTAAATTTAGACCGAATCAGTCGGTGGTCAGTCCAGCCCTGGGCACCTCTCATAGATCTTGTAATAAGAACATCTTTAATGTCCGACTTACGTACTATGATATAGTCCAAGAGATGCCACAGCTTAGACCTTGGATGCATCCACGAGGTCTTATACTTTTCCGGCAGTCTAAAGTAAGTGTTTGTTATACACAGGTCGAACTCTGCACATAGCGTCAAAAGGTCCAGGCCATTGGCATTGCACCTTCCGACACCATGTCGACCGAGGATACCTTTCCAAACCTCAAACTCTGCGCCGACCCGAGCATTAAAGTCTCCTAAAAGTATAATCTTGTCACTTGACGGTATCCTAGAGAGAACATGACGGAGATCCTGATAAAATTTACTCTTATCCTCGTCCGATGAGGGCAATGTAAGAGCATATACGCTGATAAGATGGACATGCTTCGTCGATGATAATTGAAGCCGAAGAGTCATCAAACGATCACTTATACCCACTGGCAATTCCTGTAATGATCTCGCTATATGATTGCGTATGGCAAAACCTACTCCGCTCGCTGCCCTTTCGCAGGCAGGCCTACCGTTCCAGAAGTAAGTATATCCACCCAATTGCTCACAAAGCTCTCCACTGTCACTGAGATGGGTCTCACTAATCGCTGCAATGTCAATACTATAGCGGCCTAATTCTCTGGCAATGAGAGCGGTTTTACGCTCAGGACATAAGTTGGTGTCAGAGTCCAGAAGCGTTCGGACATTCCACGCCCCGATACAAAGATCTTTACAAACTACTGTGTCTTTCCTTTTTCGACCGCGCTGATTCGATATCCAGATGCCCGCGGTTTGGCACCTGGGTGATGAGCGAGACGGACTATTTTTAGGCCACCTTTTCTAGGCCCTTCCTCTGATTGAGGAAAGCAGAGCGATCCTGAATAGGGCTGCTTTGCCACCAGACGTGCTGCCGAACCTGTCCTCCCGCCTCAGTCGAGTCCGAGGAGCGACCACTCTCGTCTGGCCGCCTTCGTGCAGAATACCAAACTAAGGCCCGGACACACCGAAGTCCGGAACCTCACCGCCGTCATTCCATCGCCGGAGGGCTTTCTGTCTCGATGTCCATTGAGATTTTTTTTTTTTTTGCCACGGTCATCTGCGCGTGACTAGATTATAGTGGGCAAACAGTTGCGCTCCTACAAGCCCACTCTCTCGTTCCCATCCTCTTAGCGCCAATGGACCGTGGGTCCGATACGACCGGCAGAGGTAGGGAATGCAGTGACTTGCCAATGTCCTGACGAACGTGTGTCTTATGACATGTCACGTATGATCCATTAGTCGCCTCTTACGACACCCACTGGAGGATATGGGGTGGTGAGATTCTACGCCGTCACCACACAGCTAGCAGTACAATAGATTGTGTAGCGAAGATGACATTTCTTAAGGCTCAGTAAGGTTCTGCAAGAAAATAAAGAGGCTAGAAGGAAGCAGCTATGGGGGAACGCAACCGAAATATAATCCAGCAAAGGAAAAGGAGTGAATGAGAATAGTATGCTCACATGTACACTTGTACAGCTCGACAATCCGCTCGAGTCCGGTCGAGCGTCTCTCCATAACATAACATAATCAGTACCTAACGTAGAATTTTTTTGTTGTATGTACTCGTATTTTTACTCGATATTTCCAAGAATCGTGAACCATTTTTTTTTATCAACGGGTATAACGACTCGTGATGTGCCCTTT
This sequence comes from Thaumatotibia leucotreta, assembly GCA_025490895.1. Taxonomy (NCBI): domain Eukaryota; kingdom Metazoa; phylum Arthropoda; class Insecta; order Lepidoptera; family Tortricidae; genus Thaumatotibia; species Thaumatotibia leucotreta. The sequence goes on from JALPQI010001041.1 coordinate 108,277, forward strand.
GGTACCGAGTCGGGGTATGGTGTGTGGATCTTGGAGAAATCGTTTGAAATCGGTTTTTATATTTTATATTTTCCCTCTCAGACAGTTAGTTGCCTTTCGTTTCCGATTGACGACTAAGCGTTAGCGATTGGCAACTTGTCTAAGCACCCTGTTCTATCGTTTTACGTCTTAAATGTTTTCGTTTTTGTTTCAGGCAGGAGTTCCAGGGCCCGTTGTTGCTTCTTTACTAGGTTAAAACCTTATGGCTTACAAATCGATATGGCATTGGCAGTTATTGAATGGCCTAAGTACTTATTCACCTATATTATTAAGATCTTGATTAGTCATTAAACCGACGCTATGTAATTTTAAATGAAATGCAGTAGGTATGTGATAAATTATTTGTTTGTATCAAGACTTGACATATTGCCATATAATTTTGTGCACTACCTATGTTTAAAGAATTTTAGTTAAGTTAACAGAGTTGCCACTTATTCAGGGTTAAGTTTATTATACTTTATAATCTATATTACATTATGCTGCAAAAGTTATGAAATAAAAAAAAATCTAATCCAATTCTAATAAATCAGTATTTTTTGATACGGTTTCTAATTTGATTTCAATAAACCTTAACCAAAACAATAAATAAAAATAAATAAATATCTTGGGACATCTTACACAAATCAACCTAGTCCCACGGTAAGCTCAATTAAGGCTTGTGATGTGGGTACTAGGTGACGATATAACTATATAACAGATACTTAAATACATAGACAGCCATGACCAAGGAACAAATATTTGTGATAAATAAATACGCAAATAATGCCCTCGCATAATATAACAATAGTTTGGTTTGGAAAATAGGTATCACAATCTTACGTATAAAAATATTATTATACCTCTGGATTTTGAAAACTTGATGTAACTTACAGGAAAGTGATTAATAAATTGTAAGTAACTACATGAAAAAAAATGTATTTAATAAGACTATGAAAACGAATTACATCGCGTTTACTAGTATTAATTATATTATTTATATTTGTACGTTATATTTTAAATATAATAAAATAGTACTTATTATACAAACATGTAAAATAAAATAAAATAAATAGAAACATCATACGACAATGGTTGTCTCATTATTACATGCACAAATTCACTCGACGGGATGTGCGATTATACGGGATGAAATTTAAATGATAGGTACTAATACAATTTCTGCTCTCATTTATTTAAGCAATAACAATGACAAGATAATGATGTAAACTTTCACGATTATCAGTATTATCACTGACGTCTGCCTGCGACCACGGGTGTAAGGTAGGTACTGGTCTTACCGCGAGCTACTAAGCTATGAACTAACGGCTATAAACACGAACAAAAGATACGCACTCCCGTGTAAATAAAAGAGACACGGCGATACTCGCCCAGCTATCAGCTATCACCGCCGAGCTAGTATCGCTGTGTCTCTTTTATTTATACGGGAGTGCGTATCTTTTGTTCATATTTATAGCTGATAGTTCATAGCTTAGTAGCTCGCGGTGAGACCAGTGCCTAACTTCATTCGCGTAACGTCAGAATAATTATGCACAATGACAACATCGGCAGTTGTTTGTGGCAATATTATTCGCTAAATTGACAATAATTTAGTTGATATTAGGGACACTGGTTATTTTAAAAAAGTGATGATGAAGTATCTGATGTTCAATGTTCATTGTAGTATTTTAATTTTCATTAATTTACAGGTCACTAAAATAAAATCGATTTTTATGGTGAGACTAAGGATGATTTTGAGATTATTTTCTATTGAACTATGTTTGTCCAATATTTTTGTTTATTGGATATCTTGAGGTAGTACATAGCTTCTTAGTATCATGTTTGAGTCTATTTTAAAGAGACGTTTGCTTCCATTGGACTCATTTTTCTAAATTGATCTTATAACTGCAGCTAAACTTATCTGTGCTAATTTTATTTTATTTTAGGGAATTATTACACAATAGTCAACGTTTATCACGCAAAAAAGGCACAATGGTTGTCGAGTTGCGGAAAAAGCCCAGTAAAACTAACTAACTACACAATAGTCAGTGAGTTTTTCAGCGGCGCTTTGAAACCATTATCTGTAAAAGTGTTTCAGTTAGAGTACCTAAGCGTCTTGAAATTTTATATTTTCTTTGTTTTCTTTAAGTCGAAGTTTCACGACAGGTATGAACGATGGACAGGTAATTAACTAGGAAACACTACAATATGCAGGGTCCTACATGCTATTGGCAATTTTTTCATATTTTTAAATACATAGAAATAGACGTTATAAGTTTTGCAACCTATTTACAGCTACAATTATTAACTTCATGCGTTACTGAAATACTGAGTTGAGTATTTATCAAAAAAAATCTATGTAATTCAAAAACCCCCTGTATAAGACCTTTACTTGCTTCGGTCGATGATACCCACAGAATGCCACAAAGTACGCTACGTGGCAACCACAAATAAAAGATTGTCAGCCCCACAAGAAATACAAAAAACTCAAAAAAACCACATCGCCCCAATCTTCATCTACATCGCCTGTTTGATTTGGTCATAAGGTTCCGATTCCAACATTTTAGTACTTATTTTAATGTGCATTGCGCTTAATTACGTCTCAACGTACATCGCACGGTTGCTATTTTTAGTTTGTAGTATCGAGTGATCCAGTTAGCGTATAAAAGGGAGCACTACGAAGGTAAAAACTAGATTTAAGGGAATAGTTCTGCAGTGAAGCTCAGCGGTGCTGCCCTTAAGTTAACAATATTTCACACGGTAGGTACATAAAATTACTTGTTTTTACGTATAACTGTGTACAAAATGAATTCAAAACATCTTTTGAGATGGTAAAACAACAATTGACTAATGATTTTGAAAAAGGTTAGCATTAGACAAAATAATCTTCCATGCAATTCAGTGTTACTATCTTTGACCATTTCCATGAAAGAACAATTTTATTGCGATGGAATAGTTTTCATCATAGTAAACATTACAAAAAAATTTTTTTGTAACCGTACCATGATTTTGCAAATATCGGTAACGTTACATCCACTTTACATTACCATCGCACTCGCTCCAATATGTCAGTGCAAGCGGGATAGAATGCTTTTCGTATCGAATAAAACCTAACATATCCTTTCTTACAAACTCATAATACTGCTACTTAACTAGCCTCTCGTATCACGTATCCGAATTAATCATGTATTTTCTTTGAGGTTCACAAATTATTTTCGAATTCATTGCTACATCACTCATTTCTACTCACAGTTTTGTCTCGTTTGTGACGACAAGCATAAAATCAACCAAATCTAAGTGATATTTTTAGAGTTCAAAATCTGTACCTAATACATATTTTCATTGCAGATGAATTTTAATTTGTTACCAATATGGATATTAATGATAAAGGTTGCTGCATCACTTGAAGATCGAGATATTAAATCATCAATATTAGAAGAAACTAATTCTAATGATGGCAATGGTAACTACAACTTCAGGTAAAGGATGAACTTTTTAGTTATTTAATTTAACAATTTGAAAGACTTGAACAATAGGATTAAAGATTTGAATTGAATGTCATGCATATCAGTATGTATATTTTTCAATTTCCGAGTGTACTAGATGGGATATAATAATAAGCTAAGAATGTAAAGCTTTTTATTTCTTTTTGAAATAAACTAGTTAAAAACGATTTTTTTTCAAGTCGGATTCTAAGACAAAAATATGAAATCTCTATTCTCATATCACTCGAGTATTAATGCCGTGCGGTTTATATTAAGACTTACCTACTGATTTGACACTTCATATCTATTACTATTCTTAGGGTGCGGCTCCACTGAGGCGGAGAGGAGCGGAGATGTGCAAAATTGACTAAGAACATTCTTCAAATTCAAAATTCGAAACACTGTCATGCGGTCTCATTGGCCAATTTTGCACATCTCCGCTCCTTTCCACCTCAGTGCAGCCGCACCCTTAATGTCTGTAGATACTAGAATAGTGACTTGCTTGAGTTTTTACAACTATTCCAAGTTTAAACTCATTTCTTCACAAGATTCGGTAGATACTGTAAAGTTAACTTTTCATTGCAAATTTTACCTTCCCTACCACAAACAAAAAATTACCATAGTTAAACTGATTGTAATACTGCTAGTCATTTCCTAACGACGTTTATTCATCGGTCATTTGAACGTATTTTAGAGCACTAATGGTATGTGCGTAAGTAAAACTGGATTGCACATTACTGGACCCTTCTATTACTAAACACCAGATAAAAATTCAGGAAATTGTATTGTATTTCCTATTGTTAATAATTTTAACCAAGTTTTAACTTATTTCATTATGATTTACCTCTGATATCATTTTGTGTGGTAGTAAAATGCTTACTAATTACAGATACAAAACTTCAGACGGACTGTTTAGAGAAGAAATTGGTAAAGTTGTTGATGGAAAATCAGGCAAACAGCATCTCGTCCAAGGCTCTTATTCTTATAAAAATCCAGATGGCAATGAAGTGGTAGTTCAGTACAAATCCGATGAAAATGGTTATGTGGTTGGAGAACGTCTTGAATCATCTCCTGTATCTACTAAAACTCTTCATTCTGCTTCCGCTCCAGTTTCAATCCATGCTTCAGTGACCTCGTCGTATTTAGATTCCGCATCCGCTACAGAATCCACGTCCGCTCCAGATTCTAAGCCCAATCCAGATGCCACATTCGCTTCAGTTTCTGTGGCCGCACCATTTTCCGCTTCCGCTCCAGTTTCAACATCCGCTTCAGTTCCCTCGTCTTATCCAGATTCGGCGTCCGCTACAGATTCCTCGCCTGCTCCAGATGCCACAACCACTCCAGATTCTTCCGCTTCAGATAATGCGTATACTACAACTACCGCACGTGCTCCAAATTACGCTTCAGTTTCTGGTCCCACTCCAGTTTCCGCTTCCGCTCCAGTGTCGGTTCCTGCGGCAGTACCAGCCATAGCAGTAGATGAGAGATGGAATGCACCAGCAGCACTACCATTTGTAAGTAGAAACTTTTTTACACGCATTAAAGTACATACAGTTACTCTGAATTATTTTCGATTTTTAGTGAATTATTTTTAGTTTTTAATATTTTTTCGCGAACTAGTTTACTTTTTTCGGTCTGTAAATTACAAGAAATATAACTTCCGTCTATTTTCTACATTGACCTTTCGGAAGTATTTATGTAAAAAACAAGATTCAGATATAAGCAGATTGATGAAAAATAGTTTTTCTGATAAATATATTACAATTCTTATTTTTATTCTTTCAGCCTATAATTCCACCAGCAGTGCTGCCTGATCATCTGAAAAATCAGCCGTTTGGACAATACCAGCAGCCTGGAAACCCACAGTTTCCAATATACAGTCAAACTAAATTTCCGATTAATGCGATGCGGTATCAACAGGGAGGAAACTCGTTCAATCATCCAAGAATGCCGTTCACAAATCCATACAAAATGCCATACTTTCCACCCTATCCATATCAAGCCCCGATGATAATATCCATCAATATTAACCCGTACACATACCCGCCACAGCAGCAGCCATACGGAATGCCATATCCGTACAGTCAACCAGACATTCCTCCAGCTCTACTTTACAATCAGCTAAGCCCATCTAATGTACCGGTTTTTGAACCACCAATAAAGCCAATTGAGCCAACACCACCCCCGACTAAAGCTGTGTCATACATTTCGCCGGAAAGCGAACCACCAAAGGTGAGTTTAATCAAGGAATAGAAAAAAATGTCTAGCTTTTAATACACGGTGACATTTAGTAGTTTAGTAGTGACGTATCAATGCAAGCTCAATTGAGTCAAAATTATTTTCGTTGTCTTGTTTCATACAACTCTGTCACGTTTTTACTTGCTGTTTTGACTCAGTATAACTATGAAAAAAATCCGGTGCAGTTGTATTTCTTTTTCACGCTAGATTTTAATCCCATACATGAGAAATTGAAATAAAGCATCATCTCATACAAAAAACACAACTCCGTCACGTTTTTTAGGAACACAAATTATGACAACGAAAATAATTTTGACCCAATTGACTCATAATTAGGACTTTTTTTTTTGCAATTTCTTGATTGTGTTCGTAGTGAAAGTTGCTTAGCGCGACCGTTTCTAGTAAGTACCATGTTTTCTCCTGTTCCACGACCCAGATGCCACCCTGTATACATTATATGATAATTCGGATAGGATGTGTAAGCGGGTGATTCTTAGAGCAGCTTTAATTAGCTTCTTTGGCATAGTTGTTTTTTTATGTATTAAATATCTGTACGCTCCTACATTACATATACGAGTATCTTCACATTCTTCACTTAGTATTAATTAAAAAAGCTTAATTGAGCTTACGTGCAACTGTGTCGAATTGTGTAAGATTTACCAGTAATATTATTTATTAATTTGGACTAAATTCGACCATTAAAATGACTACACATTGCTCCATACGACATAACTTGATTATGTTTTCTTTTTCAGAATGATATTGACCCGAAGATACTTGGATCTATACTAGGAATAGGTGGTTAACATTACGAGTTTGTGGCACAGGCCTTATTTATTTGGGTTTTACAGTAGTACCTACGCAATGTAGTACCATCGGCTTACCACCAAAACTCACCGTATAAACTGTCTACATAAATCTTGAATCTTGTCACTACTCTTAGCAACGTCATACATATATTATTGAATCAGAACTGAGATACGAGCTTTATTTCAAGTAAGTATTGGTTACTTAGTGAGTTTTGGTTATCAACCGACGAATTAGGAAGGTACACGTAATTTCACCAATACTAAGGAAAATGACTACTAAGCACCCAATATCACTCCTACATTCTGAATCCACTGTAAAGATTAAACGGCAATTTGTATTGAATTAAAATATCTAGTGCCAACCACACATTGTTTTTATCAATTTCACTTAATGGTAATTTTATACTGTAATTATGACCGCTGTGAGAAATGAATGTATAAAATATATGAAAAAATCACAAATATGTAATGAGTTTTCCAGTAAAAAGTTCCACACTTGACTTTTGAATTTTCGCCTGATATTTTCGTTCATATTTTTCATAAATTTTATAATACCTCGGACCGATGACAAGAGAGTTATTTTTCGTAACTGCCATGTCCCGTAGTACATAATATAATGGAACCTTACAATACGTCACCTACAAGATGGACAGACGACCTTATGAAGGTCGCCGGGACACGCTGGATGCAGGTCGCATCTAACCGATACATGTGGAAGTCCAGAGGGGAGGACTTTGTTCAGCAGTGGACGTCTTATGGCTGAGATGATGATGATGATGATTACAATAAGTATAACTGGCCCACTGCCACTTCAGTTTAGCGAAGCTACAAGTATATAGGTGATTTTAGTTCTTCTACGGATCTCATCATTCCCAATTCGTTGACTTCAGAATTAATCCTTTCTAATCTGGTTACTACATTTTAATATTAATAATGTATTGTAAGACAACACGACACGTCAACATAAATTGTTGATTACGGGTACTAACTTGTGATATCACCGGTACGCTGGCGGCGATTTTTCTGCACTGTAAAAATTTGTCTAACCAGCTAGCAGAAAAAGGCGAGAAATTCAAATTTTCTGTAGACAACCAACTCATCCCACCTACGTTTTTTTTATTTTGTACCGATTTTTTTTTTACTAACAAGCTAGTTAGACAGAGTATATGTGCTATCTGAAATTGAATAGTTCAGCGCTTATAATGACCGGTACTTTCAATACAATAGAAATACATATAAACCGAGTCATCTTGTATTTTTTAGCGTCGAATGCTGCACCATACCTGACAATATCTCTGAACAATGCGTGTCACATGGTAAACAAATGTTTTTTGCATTATCCACATAAATCAAAATAGGGTAATATAAAATAAAATATTGTAAAACACTTTGAATATTTTTTTTGTATTAATTAGAAAAGTTAAAGAGAATAAATAAGTGTATATTGAATGTATAAAATTTTATCGTAGCCAGAGGGATGGCCTACCGCAAAAATCGAAAATAGTAAATTTCGAGGATTTTTCTGTCACTTCAACGAAGGCGTAATCAGAGTATGAGAGACAGATCCTCGAAATTTGCGGATCTCGAAGTTCGCGGTAGGGCGGCTGACCCTGTCACTCTAATAGGCCTTTATGGAAATGACAGAGACAGATGCTCGAAATTCCGTTGTCCATTATCATAATTATAACCGGTGTTTCCTGAGTCACTATTAACTTCGCACGCACCATGCATATAAGTCATACTGGGCAACTTTTAGCATGCGACAAACCCCGTAATATATACTTTTTACTTACCGAAAAAATATACTTTTTCATACAATTTAGTTAATTTCTACATTTTGTACATGCCGTGTGGTGACGGCAGACGAATACATTTGTCACCATCCCAACTCCTCCTGCGGGTGTCGTAAGAGTCGACTAAGGGATTGAAGTGTCACTGATATTGAATATTGAAATTTGATATTGGCTGAATACAAGTTCTATCTTGTCTATGCAATGACAGCGATTTGAATTGTGTTTACTAGCTAGTTCCATGTATACAAATATAGTTCAGTTGTTCGGTTGTCACCCTTGAGAGCACTTGCACGGTTTACTTATCGGTGTTTTCACCAAATATACATTTGTTTGTGAGAAGTGTTTTCTTATTATACCTATTCGTTTCTGTGCTAGCTCCAAGTGGTTATGGGCCCAGGGCTCACGCGAGTGATAGTGTAATAAAGAAAGACGGTAAAGTAGTGCGAAATAAAAAGTGCATCTGAAAGAAAACAAAAGTCGGTGTTTTTGTTTTTGTGTCAAAAATGGAGGTTAGCGGAAAAGTTGAAAAATTTGACGGCACGAATTTTAAGCAATGGAAATTCCAAATAATGTGCGCATTACGTGCAAAAGGCTTAAATATAAAGGAAGTGAAAACGGAAACGAATGCCGCACAATGGAACAAAGATGACGGATTGGCAATGTTTATTATGACATCTGCCATGCATCTTACACAAATTTCGCTTATTGAAAATTGCGAAACTGCGCTAGAAATCCTAAGTAAGTTAGAATCTATCTATGAGCAGAAATCCGAGCTCACTAAAATGATAATTCACGAAAAGTTTTATCAATATAAGATGAGTCCTACGGATAGTATAGCTCAACATATCGCTAAAGTTGAAAGTTTAGCGAAGCAACTTAAGGAAAGCGGAGAATCAATTAGTGATACTGCTATAATGACGAAGATTCTGAGCACTTTACCCCCGAAATTCAGATCTTTGCGTCAGGCGTGGATGTCTCTAGATCCAAAATGTCAAACAATCTTGAACTTGACAGCGCGTTTACTGAATGAGGAGCAGAGCTTAAGCGTGAAAGACGAAAATGAAACTGCTTTGATTGTTTCTAAACAGGTGAAGAAAAGAGTTTCCAGGTACGCTAAGCCAACTCCTAGTACAAGTAGAGAGTCATGCAAAAAGTTTCAAGGACATAGATTCCCATGCTATAACTGTGGTAAACGTGGACATTTTGCCAAAGAATGTCGTGTACCAAAGAAAAGCCAGAAGAAAGCAGATAATTTAGCCTTTAATGTGACACATTGCGATTGGAAAGAACCTGATGAAGATGATAAGTGGATTTTGGACAGCGGAGCATCTGGCCATTTATCTTTTAAAAAGGAATATTTTACAGAAATATATGAATATAAAGGTTCACCATTGAAATTGGGCAACCAGGAAATTCTGGAAGTCGCTGGACAAGGAAACATCTTATTGAATAAATGGGTCAATGGTCAGTGGGAAACCTGTACCTTGAAGGATGTTTTGTTTGTACCTAAACTGCGAAGAAACTTAGTGTCAGAAGGGCTAATAACCAGGCAAGGCTATAAAATAATTAAAACAGGAAGTGATGCTATGATTTATAAAGAAAGTGACATAGTTATGTGTGCTTCATTGAAAAGCAATAACTTATATGAACTGAAGGTTAAAACTTTGATAAATCAGTGTAATTTGGTTTTAAAATCTGACTTTTATTTATTTATCGTATGGCATAAGTACATTGTTCTCTACTTAAATTTTTAAATTACTTAATTTGAGATAAGCAACAGCATCCGTCGATAGAGTTTTGAAGTCCGCCGTACTTCCGCTAAATTTGGTGATTGGGCACTCAAATATTATGTGATGTATTGTTTGATCTGGGCAGCCACACGGACACTCTGCTGACTCGGACCAACCCCATCTGCACCAGAGGGAAGCGCAATTTCCAACTCCTGTCCTAATTCGGTTCAGTAGGCACCAGACTCGTCGGGGCGCGTCAAAACCCAACGGACGCTTCCCAGCGTTAAGTTCAAATATGTTTTTAGGAAGTGACCTGGCTTCCCATTCTGAAGTCCACGTGCATAGTAGGTTTTCTAGTGGTTTCAGGTCATAAAACTTAACTACAGGGGGCTGGCGGGACTTAAGTCTGAGGACTTTAAGCGCGTGGAGGTCCTGGTGTATAGGCAAGCCTGGGTTCTCGCGTATTTTAATGATTTCGCGGTCGAGGCACTTTTCACGTCTGAGGTTTGGTGGCAGGATGTGACTGAGCGCCGGTAGCCAGTATGTCGGAGTTGGTTTTAAGCACCCGCTGATTAGGCGCATCGTATGATTTAGCTGGACATCGACCACAGTAGTATGGGCACTATTTAACCATGCTGCAGAGCAGTATTCAGCAGTAGAATAAACCAAAGAGAGTGCAGTGGTTCGGAGCGTGGCGGCTCTAGCACCCCATGTCGTTCCCGTAAGCTTCTGGATTATGCTGTTTCGAGTTTTTAATTTTGAGGACAGGTTATACAGATGTTCTTTGAAATTGAGGCTCCTATCCAAGGTGACTCCCAGATATTTAGGGAAGAAGTTGTGCCGAAGAACCCTGTCCTTGAATTTTACTCTTAGCTCCTTTTTAGCCAATTTGTTGCACAGATGGAAGCATGATACCTCTGTCTTTGAAGAGCTAGGGCATAGACGCCATCGGGAGAAGTAGTCATCCAGTAGTGCCAGGTCCGACTCTAACGTAGCTTCAGCAGCCTGTATTTTGTCAACTTGCGTCACAAGTGCCAAGTCATCAGCATATGCAAATTTCCGCGATGCGGTATTGGGCAGATCGTGAGTGTACAAGTTAAACAGGAGTGGTGCCAGTACAGATCCTTGGGGGAGACCGTTGTTGAGTACTTTAACGGAACTACACTTCCCACCCAGATGAACCTGGAATGTTCTGTTACTCAGTGCATTTTCCAGGAACCTGTAGATTTTTAAGCAAGGCACAATTTTGAGGAATTTGTACAGTAGGCCATGGCGCCACACAGTATCGTACGTGGCCGTCAGGTCCACAAAGGCTGCAGCGGATTTCTTGTTACTGAAAACATGGCATGAAAGATTAGGACATTTAAATGTGAAAGAAATTAAAAATATGTGCAATAATAATGTGATAAGTGGTGTGGACCTTACCAATTGTGACAGTTTTGTGTGCGAGGGTTGTGCCTATGGAAAACATGCCAGGAGACCGTTCCAGAAGTCCAGCAGAGGTCCGGTGCAGCCAGGTGACATGGTTTATAGTGATCTCTGTGGGCCCATTAGCGTGCCCTCAGTACAAGGTATGAAATATTTCATATTATTCAAAGATGCTGCCACTGCTTATCGACATGTTTACTTTCTTAAGAACAAAAGTGATGCACTAGAGTATTTCAAGAAGTATAATGCCATTATAAAGAATAGATTTTTGCATAGTGTGCGTGTGTTGCATACAGACTGCGGAGGTGAGTTCAAGAATAAAGATTTCAAACATTATCTTGATAGTGAAGGTATCACTCATGAGTTAACTGCTCCTTACAATCCAGAGATGAATGGTCGAGCAGAGCGAGAAATGAGAACGATAGTTGAGAGTGCACGTTCTATGATATATGCTCGAAATATATCTGTAGACCTTTGGGCAGAGGCGGTCAATTGTGCTGTTTATCTTCTGAATCGCACATCTTCAAGTCAAACCCCAAATGTTACACCATATGAATTATGGACTGATATGAAGCCTAGTTTGGAGCATGTTAGAGTCTTTGGATGTGTGGGTTATGTTCATGTCCCAGATCAACTAAGAACAAAGCTTGAAAGTAAAAGTCAGAAATTGATGTTAGTTGGATATAAACACACAAATTACCGTATGTATAATCCTGAAACAAAGAGAGTGTATGTGTCAAGAAATGTTATCTTTGATGAACAAAATTCACCAAGTTTCCAAAGAAATTATACTGAAATTTCTTTTGATTTCGGTGAAGAAAATAAAGATACATCTAATCAAGTTGAGATTGAAAGAGCGAGACCTGAGGAGGTAGAGAGAATGGTACAGGAAGAGGTAGGAAGAGTGGAACAGGATGAGGCTGATGACGCTATTGATAGTTCTTATACCGACGCAAATGAACTTGATGACACCTATGTACCACCTCCTGGAACCAATCTAGAAAATTTAGATAATGTAATACCATACAACTTACGATCTCGAAGGAACTGCATGTTTGAAGTGAACTTGTCGGAGTTGGATGTACCGGTGACTTACAATGATGCTGTAAATAGCTCATCGTGTAAAGAATGGTTGCAAGCTATATCTGAAGAGCTGGAATCCCATAGAGAGAATAACACCTGGAGTTTTGTTGACCGAGAAAAACATAGAACCATAACTTCTAAATGGGTCTTTAACATTAAAAGAAACAAAGATGGTGAAGTGGAAAGATATAAAGCCCGCCTGTGTGCTCGTGGCTTTACACAAATTAAAGGACTGGATTACTCGGAGACATTTTCACCAACAACTAGATATGAATCAATTAGAATATTGCTGAGTATTGCAGCGCAACTAGATTGGAATATAAGGCAATTGGATGTTAAGACAGCTTTCTTATATGGAGTTCTGGAAGAAGACATATACATGGAAGTGCCAGAAGGTGTAAAAGCACCAGCACCTAATAAGATATGCAAGTTGGAAAAGTCCTTCTATGGACTGAAACAAGCTTCCAGATGCTGGAATAAGAAGTTTACAGATTTTTTAGTGAAATTTGGGTTCAAACAGTCACAAGCTGACAGTTGTGTTTTTATAGGTAGTTTTGAGGAAGTCAAAGCACTCTTAATTCTGTATGTTGATGATGCTCTGGTTATGTCGGAATCAAGTAAAGTTTTGGACTTGATTGTTAACTATTTGAAGACAGGTTTTCAGATTAAAGAAATAGATTTAAATAAATATGTAGGATTGGAAATAGTCAAGAACAATGTTATGGCTCCATCTGTATTCATCAGAAAAGATATATTGAGCAGATAATACAGAAATTCAATATGAGTTCAGCTAAACCGTGTAATCATCATTGGAACATTAACATCCACACCTGTGGATGTTAATGTTCCAATTCATAAGAGTGAAAATGATGATGATGATAAAGTTGACTTTCCTTACAGGGAAGCTATTGGGTCGCTATTGTTCTTGGCAAATGCAACTAGGCCTGATATATGTTTTGGTGTAAATGTTTTAAGCAGATACATTAATAATCCTAGTTTGCAGCATGTAGCTCAAGTTAAACGAATAATCAAGTACCTTATGAAAACTAAAGATATATGTATTAAGTATGAAAAGCAAACAACTTTAGTAGGTTATTCAGACTCAGATTTCGCTGGGGACTTGGACACTAGAAAGTCAACAACGGGCTACTTATTCATGTTAAATGGTGGGCCTATTTCCTGGGCTAGTCAGAAACAACCCTGCATAGCTCTCTCGACTTGCGAGGCGGAATTTTTAGCTGGTTGTGAAACTGCTAAGAATCTTTTATGGCTTAACAAATTTTTTAAAGATGTTGAATTTAACATGAATTGTACAACATTGTGTATGGACAACCAGAGTGCTATAAAACTGATAAATAATCCTGTTTTTCATAAAAGAAGTAAGCACATAGATGTAAAGTACAATTTTATTCGTGAGAAGGTGCGACAAAAGTTGATAGTTATAAAATATGGTCCTACCACAGAACAACTTGCTGACATATTGACTAAAGCTATCTTTCAAGTCAACTAGTTGTTCTATTGATAATTAGTAATTAATTAGAACTTAGTGTTTTTTAGTTTCATAGGTACGGTGAGTGATGTACTATATTGTATGCAGGCATATCAAATTTAGTGGGAGTATTGAATATTGAAATTTGATATTGGCTGAATACAAGTTCTATCTTGTCTATGTAATGACAGCGATTTGAATTGTGTTTACTAGCTAGTTCCATGTATACAAATATAGTTCAGTTGTTCGGTTGTCACCCTTGAGAGCACTTGCACGGTTTACTTATCGGTGTTTTCACCAAATATACATTTGTTTGTGAGAAGTGTTTTCTTATTATACCTATTCGTTTCTGTGCTAGCTCCAAGTTGTCCATTATCATAATTATAACCGGTGTTTCCTGAGTCACTATTAACTTCGCACGCACCATGCATATAAGTCATACTGGGCAACTTTTAGCATGCGACAAACCCCGTAATATATACTTTTTACTTACCGAAAAAATATACTTTTTCATACAATTTAGTTAATTTCTACATTTTGTACATGCCGTGTGGTCACGGCAGACGAATACATTTGTCACCATCCCAACTCCTCCTGCGGGTGTCGTAAGAGTCGACTAAGGGATTGAAGTGTCACTGACCATTATTTTGATAAAAGATTGATGATGGACAGCAGCGTCATCAATGTCATCACAATGGACACCACATGATGAATGGTCATCACATGATGATGATGATGATAATGATGATGTCGTCCAGCAGTGGACTATCACAGGTTGATGATGTGATGTGATGTGTATGGAATAGTGTTTTTTTTTTTCGTTATTTTGGAGTTGGTTCCATACTAAAAGTGGTTCAGTATGACTTAAATGTGGTATTAGTTACCCTCGAAACATCCTGTATTCAGATATGAGAGTAAATTCTTAAGTATAAGTAGTCCATTACAAAGTGCACAAAAAACTGCCTAGCCTCACTAATTTATGTAAATTAATACGACAAAAACTCACGCATCATTTATGTGTTTCACATCATGCTTTATTTTTAGCATCATTATAAAATTTTAACTTGTCGCACTTATGCGAATACGCATAAAGGCGTATCAACATACAATGTCTTTAAGAAACTGAATCTTTTTTTAATGAAAGGTGCGAATAGTTGAATTATGTTGTAGTGTCAATGACTTGGACAGGTCCTTATGTCTGGAATGAAGTCCATACGTGACATTCCTAAATAAATGGGCGTGGATATAAACAGTAGGTAGAGGTGTCGTTGTCGCAGTTCAAGTTCGCGACCAGAGAAGAAAAACCTTGAAAATGGTAAGTCATTCATAATCGTCTTTGGGAGGTCTATTAAACATACACAGTGTGTAAATTTAACGCGGGCGATATTAGTACGTGCATTAAATCAGTGATCAAGGATTCTTGAGTGTAGTCATTTACTAAAAAGTTTTTTTTTATATTTGCACTTAATTTAATCTACATAATTGTGGGATTAGGTATTCACCATTAACCTCCTAATGCCCAGCCATACCAGAGAAATATCTAAAATTTGTAATTGAATTTTTTATCTAATCGGCTGTCAGTAAAAATTTTACGAGTCAAACCAAATGAAACTCTGTTCTAATTGAATACATTAAAAATTTCCGACATGTTAATAAGTACTAAGTGGACCATGGACCTTACGAAGTTAAAATTTGAAGATGTTTTGGGCAGCCATTGCTGCATTAAACAAATAACAATTTGTGGCTGTTATGACATTCGCTTTTTAAATTACCTGTCAATAATGATCGTATCGAGTGTTTTGCAAGTTGGAATACATTGCGGGCGGAATTATTTTTTACGATTATAATATTGTAATTGTAGGTAAAACTCATCTCAACGTATTTATTATTTCCTTTCTTAACCCTGTTTGAAAATGATTCGCTCGTATTAAATCTGCACCCTGTAGTGTATGTAGACGCTAGACTATGCTCTTATAATTTTATGTGAATTTAATTTAACAAGGCAAGGCATTATGTTTATTCAATGTTATAAAATGCGTAGGTCTATCTTACACATCCCGATTTTGTTTATGTTATCATATACGGGGATAGTCATGCATAAACCAAAGCTTTCTGTTTAGCCCAATGGTTAACTGGTAGAGAATGCCTTAAGGCGTTAAGTTTGCCATTTGTAGGTACTCTTTTATATTGTGCAATAAAGTTTAAATAAATAACTGATCATATCTCATTTGGCAGTGAAAAAGCTCGAGGTTTTGGGTTAGAATCCCGTCGAAGGCATTTATTTGCCATAAATACTTATAATCTGTATGTATATGTCTTCTGTCTATTGCATATATCGTGCTTGCTCGCTCCAGTTGCTTTGCTTTGTACAAAAGACTTCATATACTCGTATTTGATTCCATGATATTTTTTTTTGATACATGCACTTACCGTTATTTATCCATATAAATAACGGTAAGTGCATGTATCAAAAAAAAAATGTCATGGAATATTTTTTAAATATGTATCCATATAAAAACGCCTAAAATACAAATCACACAAGATGAAGCACATTGTACACTAATTGCAATTTCATACGCTTACATGTACACATGTCAATGTCACTTGAACCCGGAATCCGTACAATGACAAACAAAATTTTGTTAGCCATTGATGTTATAGCATATTTGTTAAGCGGTCAACCTTGACATAATGTTTACCAGCAGGTAAAAGCCATCTTCGCCGCCTCGGTAGCCTCTATTATAATATCCATTATAATGCCAACCTGCCACGGCCTCGAGGGACAATTAAAAAAATACGTATTTAACAACAACGGACTTGGAACATACAGCTTTGAGTAAGTACTTAGACGTTATTTTAAGTAATTATGAATACCGTAAAACCATACAACTATGGTCCACAAGTTCAACTCGTAATTAAGTATCAATGGAAATCTTTTATTTTGGTTGTATCTAAATTTTTTAATCGTTAATGAGGAGACTTTATGTAACAACTGCGTCAATAATATAATAATAACACTAAATCGAAGATATTTGACTTAGTTTTGGACCATAGTTGAGAGCTTTTGTATTTAGTTGGGTAGTTTTACGGTACACTAATACTACAGGCTGAGGTTTTATTTACCGGCCAAATTTTTGAGGGATAATTCTGGCAACTTATACTATGGGACCAACATCCAATTCGAAAAAAAAAATCTGATGCTCCATACATTCCCGCTTATACGGTCGGCTCTAATAATAATATATGTATACGATTTTGATCATTATACCTTTGACATACGTTCCGAAATGTATACATATTATTAGACGTGACTGTACTTATATCTTAGGGTTTGTATGGAACATCAGATTTTTTTTCTTGTATCAGATATCGGCATACCTGGGATAACTCGGGGCATTTATACGAAAGTGATGTAGCAAAATATTTTATCGACTAAAAATATATCGAAGTTACTGTGAATGACAACATCAAAATGTTATTCGGCATAAATAAATATTAGGTACTTACCCTTAAATTAAATAAAAAATAAATTTAAACGGGTAGTTGCGCGTTTATTTTAAAATAGTTTTCAAAATATACAACTAATATTAGAATATCAATATTTAAATCGTCATTTTGATTAAAATGACATCTACATACAAGAGGCGCGATATCAGATATGACATCGAACCTCTGTACTGTAATCGAGAATGTTCAATAAGCACATCTTTTATTATAATTATATCGACATCTCTTTAATCGATATCAAATCCCTATAACTTGCCCCCAGTTATCCCAGGTATGGATATCGGTCTCATTTCCATAGTAATAGTTAATCAATATGATCTCACGGGGATACCTCTAAAGTTTTTCTGTGAATAAAAAAACCTTTATTTGGGCTTTTAAGATTCTAAATTATCTATTCACTTTTGTGTATATCCTTACTAACGCATGTTTAAAATTTACGATTTTAGAATGTCATGCTTTATAAACATTGACATTTACTGAGATCTTGAAGAAGATATTACGTGTCATGATATAATTAAAATGTTATTGAGATTATTCATAAATCAAATATTAATGACGAATGAAGAATAATTTTATGTTTGATCCCATCGTCGCTGGGATAATTTAGCAAGGTCAAGATTATTTTTATGGTCTAGGTGGCATTGGACCACATGATGGCAATCGGCTTCCGTAGCCTGAAGTGAATTTTGGTACGCATCTCATATTTATGATGTATTTAAAGTTGCGTTACGTATAGAACATTTGTAAAATAATATGTTTGTCTAAAGTTTATTCCATCAGGTTCTTTAAGTTAAACCACGTTAAACAAAAAGTCACACAATTTATCATCTCCCATCGCTAGTGACATACAAAAATGAGATTAAGTTAAGATTCGGTTAGTTAAGGTTTTTTTATAAACTTTTCGGTACTAAATGAAACTGTGTATAGTCGAAGACAGAGTTACCCCATGCATACAAAGTATTTATGAAGGGGAGTGGTAGTCTGGTAGCTCTGTTTTCGACTGTACCAAAGTTTTTTTCACTCAATTTCGTGGTGATGGCAGTTAGAATACATTCGACACCAGCCCAACTCTTCCCGTGGGTCCTAGCGATTCAGTTTAGGACCTAAACATAATCGCAGTGTGTCAGTTCCATAGAAAAACTGTCAAAACTGACAAGCTGAACCTAAACTGTAGCCCCTCTGGACTGATATTTATGCTGACTACCGAGTATGTGATGTCAATCAAATTTACATACGAACATGGTGTTCAAGGACGATTTAATTTCAGGTACGAAACGCGGGACGGTACATACAGAAGGGAAGATGGCGGTCTGACGAGCGGGACACACGGCCTCGCGGTCAGGGGTGAATACGGTTATATAGACCCGAGCGGGCGTCCGTTTGCCGTGCGCTATATAGCTGATGCCAATGGTTTTCAACCCCTGCTGGAGGGAGACACGAGGTTCAACGATAGGCGAATTTATTGATACTCGTATAATGTATTAGTTGGGCTAGAAAATAAACAATTGTTGGAGATAATAATTTTATGTTTTTTTTTTATTTAATATAACTTAAATTATATACTCCCATAATAATTAACTTTAGTTCCTTTAATCAGATTGTAATTGAGAAGTTGATTATTACACATGAATTTGATTACAAGGTTTGTTAACATTTTTCGTAATTTCTATTGACAGAGTTTTTAGGTAGGTACTTATTGTAATAAACATACAAATGGCACCCATTAACAATAGTACCGAATCTGTTTGATTTAACAGTTAACACAACATCTCTAGCAATAACGGCATCAGTGTCAACACAACGTGTCAGTTTAGGGCGATGACCTCAAAACGTCTGCTTATTTGTTGCATAATGCCATTTATATGCCATTTTGTAGTTAAGAGCCAAAGTGATTCAAATAAACATTGGGATAAATTTCACTTTTGTTTTAGATGATACAATACTTTTTTATTGCAATCGATAACCTTTCCGTGCTCTTAAAATTGTGCTTTTATTGTTTGTTTCACAATAGCATTCTAAAAAATTGTAGTATACATAGTTGCAGTTTGTTACTAGTTTGGAATGGGAAGACAAGTCAAAAAATTTAAAGTTTTACGTTTGAACTGAGTACAATTAACAAATGATGATTCAAATTGCGATCCATCTCGTAATTTTTATGGTGAGTTTATTATTAAATCAGAATAAGTAGCATATATACACGAAGTTCTAATGGTCGACGTAATGCCTGTGTAGGTTAACTCCATCATCATCATTATCATCAGCCTATGATAGTCCACTGCTGGACGTAGGTCTCTCTTAATAATGCATTAAGAGGTAAATGCCCATAATCGCCACGCTGGGCAAGCGGATTGGCAATCGCAGTAATGTAAAATAAAATAAAAAAAAATAATGGTCAATGACACTTCAATCCCTTAGTCGACTCTTGCGACGCCCGCAGGAGGAGTTGGAGTGGTGACAAATGTATTCTTACTGCCGTCACCACATGGCTGAGGTTATACTTAGTTACATAAAATTCCCAACTATTCAATAAATTAAATGGCGCCCTACCTGTTAATGCCGCTTTCCACGAATCTTGAAAATTGAAACTTGAAGTTTTTCAGTTTCCTAAAAGCGTTCCACAAAAACACTAATAAATGTTTTGTAGCTTATTAGTACAAGTAGTATTGCCGAGCTAAGTAAAAAAGACGCATCTCTTATAGTTCTACGGGAGGGCGTCCTTTTTAATTAGCACGGCAGCACATTGAGGTATTGCTTACCACATTTGGTGTAACAAGAATTAAAACTATGTTCTTTTAACTCCAAAAAACGCTAACGACAGTAGTTACTGGGTAAACAATTACGATAACTCAAAATGTTGCTAAAGTCTAATGCAAAAAATACTACGCCTAAGATATGTACTTAGAATTTTAATGAGCTTTTAAGTGAGTACGTACATGGGAGCGGCTGACTATCCGCAACATTTACTAAACGTTGTTTATCTATGTATTCATCATTACTTAAGCTTTATACCATAATTTAAGAGCTACCCGGAGCAACCATTTTTCCATGAAATAACGAATATTTATTTCCGTCGTTTTATACTCTTGAACTATATCAATGACTTTACGAAAATAAATCGACTTTGTATATATTTGTGTTATACTGTTATGACATTTTGGATTATTTATGCACTGGGGCTTATAATAAACAGTTTCCAAAGACAAAGGTTGAAAATATATGCATATTTTATTGAACGTACTAATTGTGAAAACAAATCAAATTATTTATTGACTAAATATTTTGATTTGTGCTGTTATTTTCCGCGGTAGTCACACTACTTAATACTATATAAATTATAAATATTCGATGTCATACACCAAAGAAAAAACGACCAACGTTAGTGGACGTTGGTCTTTGGTATATGACATCCAATATTTATAATTCTTATTTTATATGTGCATAAAAATCAAAATAGCTTTACACCGAAAATATTATTGCGAAATGTCTTTGACATGACGTTTCCAAAACTTGTTACTGATTTAGTTTTGAATGGGGAAAACAGCTGTGAAAGTAATCTCAGCCAAAAACCAAGGTTTCTAGAGAGTAAAACCTCAGCTATCTTAAACGCACAGGTTGCAGTGCCTACTTAGTCACCGTGACAGAAATATCTCTTAAATATCCTGTATATTTAAAGAGGTATAGGTATGTGTTCCTATTGTTACAAAAATGGTTATAGAATATAGTAAAACATGAATCTATTAATGATTTTGAACAACTTTTACTACGGGACAAAATTGGAAAACTCAAGAAAACAAAGGACATTTTCTATTGTTGTTCTGGGCTCAGATGGGTTGAGCAAAATGTATGGATGCGTCGAATTTTTCTTGAGTTTTCATATTTGGTCCCATAGTAGAAGTAGTTCAAAATTAATTTATATTTTATTATCTTGCATCACCATTCTTGTAACACTCTGTATATTCTTACATCTGAAAATAGGCTCAGCTATGGATTGAAATAAATCTTACTTTAGCAAATGTCATAAGTAATAACTCATTGCGTAGGGCATTATAAGGACGGTACTTAAATTTGTATGTTGCCAATGCAAGTAATTATTTGTACAGTTATGATATTACTAGAAAATAATATTTCATTACTTATTAATAACCTTAAAAATAAACTAAAATAATTATAATTAGGGAAAAAAAATAAAAACCTTAATTACAATAAATATCATAAGATTTACTTTACGTACATCAACCTAGTCCCTTAATGAGTTCAATTGTACCTTGTGTTTTGGGTACTAAGCGATGACATACATTAAAGATGTATCTAGATAGATAACAATGATGACCTGATACTGACCTTGAACAAGACACAAAATATTTGTGATAGATACTAATAGATCGAAGCTGACAATAAATACACATGTACAGATAGCCAGTATAACATGTATTTATTTATTAGGTCGGCCCCTTGTCTGGGATGCTACATGTGTAAATACCCTGGCGCCGTCCCACATTCCAAGTACCAGAGTTAGTGCTGGTGCGGCGACATCTTTAGCAGAAGACCTCAAGCGTCGCAAATATGCTGCCCTCGGTAGCAGCTACATATTTGCGGTGTTTGGGGTGGAAACACTGGGGCCGTGGGGGCCAAGTGCGCGTCGCCTCTAACTATAAAGACATTTCCAAGCGCCTCATAGAGGCTTCGGGTGATCAGAGGGCTGGCCAGTATTTCGCGTAAAGACTCAGCATAGCAGTCCAGCGCGGCAATGCGGCCAGCCTTCTGGGCACTCTACCTCCCCAGCAAGACCTGGGGCATTTTTTTATTTATAATTTATTTTTATTGTGTTAATACTTTATTCTTGTGTTTTTTGAAATAAATAATTCCCTTTATTAGGCTAAATAACAATAAAGTGCATTTTAATTCACTAATAGTTTCTCAATAAATTTTATTAAACACCTTAACACAACTTTCGAGTAACATAATATACAACTTCAAAATGGACCTATTACTGTATCTACAGGGTGGGAATGAGTATGCTGACAGACTTTACCAATGCGTTTTTGATGTCAAAAGAAGTAAAAAATATTATGAGACATATGTCATTTTCGGAAAAAAAAATCTTTTTTGTGATTTTTTGTTTTTTTTTTTATACATGACCAGTATTAAATTGTAGGTAATGATTTTTTTATTTCAATGATTTTATAATTTTTTTTAGTTGAACATTGTTCTGATACTTTTTTGTCATTTTCTCTAACTTTCGTCAGTGAGTGAGTGAGTGTCAAGATGAAAACTATTAGTGTAAGAATTTTAATCGTGCAGGCATTTATCAGTGACTTATGATGACAATATTTTTTTTGAAAAACATGTCATTATCTCTTAATCTAAGCCGAACCCAGAAAAGTTCATATGACATTATAGTCTCAAAATGTGTTCAGGAATACACCTTTCAAGTTAGAAACCATCCTGTATAATAAGTCATAGTTCAAATACAAGCGAGTTACGAATACATTTCAATCAGCAATTAAAAAGTAAATCCGTATAATAAAATCCGTCAAAAGCTAGTTAAAATACATGATTATGTTAACGTGTCGATGCTCATCATGTTAACCTTCAATACAGTTATGAACTAAATTGTTCTGACATTTAATATTAAATGTTATTGGACCGCATTACAAATACAAACACTAGGTGTAAAGACCATGTAACATTCGTGCAAAAATAATGACTTGATTATAAAAAATAAGCAGCCGAAATTGTTACCTATTTCATAAGACATTTAGTTAACTTCACACATGTTAAGCACGATCATAAACAAAATGCGATTCGAAACCTTATAGGCTAGATATTAAAATATTACGATCTTCGTTCTATTTTAGGTTCATCACAGCCTTATAGAGCCGACAAGTGCTGTCATTTACACATAGTAAGTATCTATCATTGCAATATACGTTGCTAAGCTAATTTGTACCTTACCTTTAGCCCAATAAGTTTGAATGGACTGTTAAAAAAGATACAAGTAAAGGTTAACCTCCACTTGTTTATGTTCTAGCGAAGATGTCGAGCTAAGAAGAATTTTCCCAAACGAATTTCCACAAGATACTGTCAGAAAAACCGGTCACCTTGATTCGGAAGTAAGGTTTTTCTTTTATGTAATGAAAGTAGAAATACTTTTATATGATGCTAGAAATGTTAATTTTTGTCAACGGACAATCCAGTGAATAAAAGGCAGATTGTTTTGCAGATTTCCTAAAAAAAATGTTTTTGGTCTTAATTATGAATTTTATGAATATTTTGAGAAAGAAAGTAATTGTTACAGACTAACCTTTTTATTCCTAAACGTCTGCTAACTTAGCAAGCCGATAAGTATCTATTACGTGTCCCTTTCACATTAACATTATTTTTTATCAATATGTACCTACCTATGTAATACCAAAAGAGACAAACGATACTTATCAGCTTGCTAAGTTAGGAGACGTTTTTGAATTAGGGGGTGAAATTGAAGCAAATTCAAACAGTATAATGTAGATCCATATTATTTCTCCAATAAGGGCCTGAAATAACGAGTCCCGCTCAGTATTTAAAGTCCGTCGCACGCACCCGCAATATTTAGCGCCGTTCATACAATTTCTTATTAGACGAGCTTCCGCTTCTCGATGCTTACCCAAGTTGCCAATCGCTAACGCTTAGTAACGTATCGTAGTTTTCCCTCTCTGTCACTCTTTCGTATTAGTGCGACAAAGACAGTTAGTTGCTTTTCGTTTACGATTGACGATTAGGCGTTAGCGATTGACAACTTGTCTAAGCACCCTGGTAATCGGCGCTAGCTATTAATACTGTAGGCTACTGTAGGCTGTACTGTAGTAATAGCTCAATATTTATAACGAAATATAATAAACGTTTTAAGCACTTGGGTCGTTACGCTGAACTTCGGCATTACTTTCTGCATCCGATGTCTAAACTAAACAGCCACTTCGAAGAATTGGTTTGCTACGACGATCAAGGAAAGCGGGTAATTTTGATTTTTTTTATAACCTTTGTTTAGTATGTTATATCAACAAAGCTTAATAAGTACCAACTTACAACTCCCTGTTGCACGAAAGCTTATAAACGTTCATAGAATCTGCAACAGACAATTCGTTATTTGTTCTTATTTTCCACTGAGACATTTGCACTTTGTAGATAGCTTAGGGACAAAACATAAATTAACAACTACGGGTAAGTATTATACATTTATAATACTTAACGATAGTTGTTAATTTGTGATAAATAACGTTTATAAATAACGGCATAATAAACTTAGAAATAAAAAATAAGCTGTAATTTACTTCACTGAAGTTCTTGGATCATCATCATCATCATGTGCTAGCCCACTGCTGGACGTAAGCCTCTCCTATTAACTATACGTATAGTCGCATTAGGAGGTAAATGCCCATAATCGCCACGCTGGGCAAGCGGATTGGCGATCGCAGTAATGTGTCCACTATGATGACGCTGCTGCCCATCATCAATATTTTTTCAAATAATGGTAAGTGACAC
Source organism: Thaumatotibia leucotreta (assembly GCA_025490895.1). Classification (NCBI taxonomy): domain Eukaryota; kingdom Metazoa; phylum Arthropoda; class Insecta; order Lepidoptera; family Tortricidae; genus Thaumatotibia; species Thaumatotibia leucotreta. The sequence goes on from JALPQI010001041.1 coordinate 133,372, forward strand.
TTCAATCCCTTAGTCGACTCTTACGACACCCGCAGGAGGAGTTGGGGTGGTGACAAATGTATTCTTACTGCCGTCACCACGCGGCCGGAGTTCTTGGATATTATTATATTATCCAACTAAATTGCTTGTAAAATATGCGCTAAATTGTTTGCGAATTTATTTTTGTAAAAAAGTAGTGACATATTTAAATATGTACTTGCAAGAATAAGTATTATAAAATAATGGAATTATAAACCTACGTAACTAAATACTCACTTATCTTATATACCTAATTACTTACCAACATAAGATTGTCTTTGGTTACCGTGACTAATAATCATGAAATAAAATTATTGAAACTGATTATATCGCTTACCAGTCACCCTTCACCCAATGACCACGAATGCTGTAAAGAGCTCGAAATGTTGGGACGTAATTAACATACGCGACATTATCCGTTTCCATAGTCTTGCTTACCCACATTTTCACGTTTCAGATGTGCAACCTGGATGTCAGTAGGTTTTCTCCCGAAGAGAACGAGTACTTCATGTCACAGAAACAAGAAAGTCACATTGATCGCCGAAGAGTCTACTGTTTATTCCTTCTCTGTTTCACTCTAGACGAACTAGACAAAATTGTTTCGTCATTTTGATATAAACTTTACTACAGTTTTTCAGTTTTTATCTTCAACGGAACATAAAAATGTTTTTATTTTATACGCTTAGATTAATAGGTATTTATTGTATGATAAGAGTGTTGAAAGCCTAAGTACCTACTTACATTTTAACTTGTGTTATATCATACGAGGAGTGACTTTTCAAAATGATTTATTCACACTTTGTCAATAAAGATTATTATCTTATGAAAACAGAAAAAAATAGCCCTTATTGCCAGAGTGGAAAAAAGCCCTTTTAAAAAGGAACTCCTCATACAATAAATGTATTACAATGCAATATAGGGGAGACCGGGGCAAAACGGGATAGTTAAGAGAAAAATCGACTGATTATGAAAATTATAATGTTTATTAAAAATCTCTTACAATAAAAGCAACACTTATAGTTTTAGCAAACATATATTTTATCTTTTATGGCACTAAATCACTTATTTTTTTTGCAATTAGGAACTGTTTATTACGTGTCGAATATCCCGTTTTGCCCCATCGTTGGGGCAAAATGGGAAACGCTATGGGGCAAAACGAGTACACCTTTAATCGGGTTGGCAACCTTCACAAATGTGTGCCTCTTCATCATCAGAATTATCAGCACATCGAGCCTTTCCCACCCGTCGTTCTAAGGTTAACTTGGGCACGTTATATGCAGCTGAAGCTCGAAGAAACCCATTATCTCTGAAAGCACTGCTCTTACTGCTTTTCTCATATCGTCCTCTTCCCATGTTTGACGTTCTGTCTTACGCTTATAATTTCGTACCATTTTAACTGCAAACAAATATAAAACAGAAATTATCAATGTACTATTTACACATATGGGGCAAAACGGGATAGTATCCCATTTTACCCCGACCATTTTGCCCCGACGGACAGATTTTACAAAAATATCAACAGTTCTAACCTGCGAAATAATTGTTCGTATAAGCAACCTAAATTCGTTAGTTTTACACTGATGCAACATGTATATAGTAAGGAATAACTATAGCACTGATATTTACCTTTATGCCCATCGATCAAAACCAAAGAACTTCTTAGCAAATCACCAAAAATCTGTTTTTTCTTGCTGCTCGACCAAAACAGGTAGTGACACGCACCCGCCGCTTTGACTCGTGTGAGGCGACTAAAGTTGTCGCGAATGGCGCTGTGTCGCGCTCTATTGCGCGCACCAGTTACGCACACAAGTACATTTCCCGTTCTGCCCCGAGCTTCGTTTTGCCCCGGTCTCCCCTACGAGGAAAAAAGACAATCTTGGCAGTACCAACTAGGCCGACCAAAAAAGTACTGTGATAATGAATTCTTGCTTAAGTGTAAAAAAATATCATCTTCTGTAAGTAAATATACTTCGGATCATATGCATTCTAAAATAAAATAAGTATAATAAAGTTAAGTATATGTTTATAAGAGTGGATATTATGGAAAAGATGCTTCATCTCGAAATTCTGGGTCTCACAGACAGTACATCCGTTTCAGTAACTCCTTTTCTACTTCAATAGGTATATATTTATGAAATAATACTATGAAAACGGATAATAATTAATATAGGTACGCGAGTTTATTCGTTTTCATAGTTTTATTTCATGAGTATTCCTCGCGGTAACCGAAGAAAATATTAGGTATATACCTACCTACCTATTGTTTATCAGACTGTATGACCCATATCTTTTAATTGTTTCTATTAAATCGATGTCATGTATGTGATATAACTAGACGCATTAGTCCAATAACAAATAACAATGCATATCAATAGTAATGCATAATTCACGTTACAATCAATTTCGCGATAGCCGCGGACATGACAGGTCGACCGATCTGATTACGGTCCATTTTGCTTTCGATACTTATTTCTCGTCGACGCCCCAATGATAGAATAGGTCCCCAAACAATAGATTGTGTAATCTAATCATACGTTGTGTGGTTTCGCCCGGACATTTGTTGAATTATTCGGATATCTGATCGTATAAGTTGCATTCGTTCCCATGACCGAGAAGCCTTTTTGATGTTGGAATCATCTTCAGTCACGTCTTGAAAGTTAAAGAGAAGTTGCAATACTTTTATGATTTGCTTTTGGCAGTGTAGTCAGAGAAATATCAATAATCTATTATAGACACGAACGTATAAAGTTAATTTAATACTAACACTGACACTCAAATGTCAGTAAATTACGAAATTGTAACCTATAATCCTAATAAAATGTACCCAATAAAATAGCTGACCGCTTTATTGATCAATCCGAGAGACGTTTTCTGTATTCGCTAAATGACATCTGACACGTTAAATTTTTACAACCATCATAAAAACCAACAACACGTTTAGCTAAAGGTCGTTGGAATAGTTATCACAATTTTGCAAATCGGAATCATGATTGCCACGTGGATATGCAACAATGAAACGAATACTATTATTGAAAGCTGCTAACTTTACGATCTGTGTGGTAATACTTAGCGTATAAATAAAATAATGGACAACATGAACTTGCTACTAAATTTCTTGGCGCGAAAATTATGTAATATGATGTCACGGTGTCATCAAATTTGTGTCGCGTAACCTTGTGAACCTTGGACTACATAACGTTATTTACATTAATTATTATGCCATAATGACTTTGTTTGAGTTTATCAAAGCCGGAGGATTGACCCAAAAAAGGCATTATAAGGAAAGCTTTGACTTTATCCAGAATCAAAAGGACACAAGTATATCGGTTAGCTCTCATGCTTAAAGCCTTTTTCCGCTAAATATTGTTTGTGTCGAAGGTCATCGTGCGACTTAGGCAGACTTCGGTTGACGTAACGCGACCGACCGGCCGGGTGACTCGACTCCAGCGCAATATGGTGATGATAGAACCTTTAATTTAAATAAGCGTCCGCAATATTTTGTAAGATGCTGTTCGGTCATTCTCAAATGTCTAATTCTAAATCTAATTACCGTAACTATTTTCTCTCCAATGGAATTCTAGTTCTAATATTCCTATTAACAGGTTATGTACATTTTTCAGTGGCAAAAAAGTTTGAAAATGACTGTTTTCTGGGAAAATAAAACCTGTAATAGCCTAATGTTAATGGGCTGTTTCACTAACCCTGAATAAAACACTTCTATCAAAACAAATGTTAGGTGTCCTTTTCCTTTATATGCTTAGAGAAAAGGATAGTAATCATTTTATCTGATGGATTTATTCATCTGGACATTGTGAAATAGACCGTAAGAGAAGTTAATTCAGTTTATTGTTGCTGTTAGATGACAGGCCTCATTTGCATACAGTTTACAACTCTAATTCGCAAACTACAATAATGATTGCAATAAAATGATACCTAATATACCTTATCTACAAATATTATAACTGTACCTTTACTCTGCGACACTTATATTTTGAAGTGCAAGGACCTGAGTCAAGAGTTCCAGTTTCAAAGTTCTTATTATCGATCACTGCTTCAAAACACTAAATAAAAAAATGTAATCGTAAAAGCATCAAACACTTCATTCAGGGTGAATATCTGAACGTTTCAACCGCCTAATTTTGGTGGCATCATTTTTGCCGAAATTTTTAAGCGTCTCAATGTTTATACTTCGTCATTTGTATAAGGTACCGTACCTCCTTCAAATGACAAAGTAGCATTGTTACGAATAGAAACTTCGGCAAAAATGATGCCACCAAAATTAGGCGGTTGAAACGCTCAGATATTTTATTCACTCTTTAATGGAATTTCTCAAACTCTTCTCCTATGACATTTAAGTAGGTAGGTACTTAACCTTTACAGTAGCTCGGCAAAATTGCATTAACGAGGAAAACCTAACCCAAACAAGTCATATAAATGCAAACTTTGTATGTATAAGCAGTTAAACAATTTGCGTAACATACCTATGAGTAGATACACTCAACCCATTGGAACACTAAGCCACCCTGGAACCATGTCAAAGTGAACTATTAAGATTATGTCTTACTGTCTAATGAATAACGAAACTGCGACAGAGTGCCACCATAGACATTATGACAAGTACTTAGTAAGAGATTTCTTACAATTCGATTTATGGCATCACTTCGACATAGTTCCCGGAGGGCCCCAAGTTGACGTACAGTATTTCTACTTACAGTACTTGTACTTTTCCTTGTAGTTCTTGACAATGTTGGCTATATGTACCTACTTCTATATACTCAACACTTCATCTTATTTAATAGGGAAGAGGATGGAAATCTGTTTCTGGATCTTAGAAGGTCCTTATCCATCGGCCTTTGGCGCGATTTTAGCTGAGCAGGAGTTGCAGGTTTATTAAGTTGCCCTTTTGACAAACAACTACATAATTGCCAAGAGGACAATAACTTTGGTATGAAAATAACCCATCTTGCAAAATTATCCGTCTTTACATAAACTTGGTGGTGGAAATGGCAAATAAACGATACTCGTATAATAATATACTTTCATTAAGCTTAATTTGGAAGGTCACTATACTCGTCTGCGTCGAATAATTTTCAAGAATTTTGCACTTTGCCACTAAGACAGACCACGTGATCCAACGCACTAATGTACTGTAATACCTAATTATATGTGTACATTTCGAAAGGTATGTCCGCGGCAGAAGGCTCAAAATAGTAAAGATATATTTTAGAGCCGACCGTACAAACTTAGGAATGTGTAATGAGCGAAGCTCTCAAAACACCCATCCCATCAAAAACCAATTGGACACAAATTATTCAGCGCCAAACGTAAAACCTTGACCTTTCCTACTTGATTACCGACTTCACGTTGCGGTCGGTGCATGTATTAATTTCCGAGACTCACGCGCATCGGAATTTGACATTTATAAATATCGACCGAAGTGTCAATATTGCGTGAACTTTGTGAGAAAATGCATCATCTTCCGAATAACTCTAGTCTATATAAAATGTTAAAGGCCGAATAATTTACTTGAACTGATTGATGTTCCCATAGCCTTATGAGAATTTATAATTTAAATATTTTGTCATTGTCATCATCTATCATATCTCTATATTTACTCTAGATGTGGGGTGGTTCATAGTGTCGGATCACAAATTTTAAAATTAGATCTTTTTTTATTACATTGCGGTGGTGGCTCAGTGATTTAGACGTTTGACTTTTAATCCGGAGGTCATGGGTTCAAATCTTGGCTCGTACCAATGAGTGTTTCCGAAACTTATGTACGGAATATCAGATGATATTTACAATTAGCTTTCGGTGAAGGAAAACATCGTGAAGAAACCTGCATACATCCGCGAAGAAATTCAAAGGTGTATGTGAAGTTCCCAACCCACTTAGGGCCAGCGTGGGCACTATAGCCCAATCCCTCACATATATGAGAGGAGGCCTGTGCCCAGCAGTGGAACATTATATAGGCTAAAATATTATTTTATCAGTCAAACATGTGACCCTGTGTCTGTTACTAGGAAACTCGGTGGTACAGAATCCAGTTCCGACATAGATACCTATACAAGTATAGATACGTTTCTTACTGCCTGTTTCACAATCCTCTGATAAAAAGATCGCTATCCTTTTTGCCAGGTATGTAAAAGAAAAGAACAGCTAACATTTATCTGACATATAAAATATGTAATTAATTCGGGGTGGTGAAACAGGCCATACGGAGTGCTGACAGTTACATTGGTGATTACAGATAGCTACGAGATATTACATGTAGGTAAATGTTGTTAATTCCCATGTTGCTGATGTACGAATGTATGATTGTGTGTGTATATGTGTGTATATTGATGTGTAAAAATATAAATAATAAAACAAAAAATAATGAGAGTTATAGTCGAAATGTTATTTGTTAATTAAATTCACGAAGAGGAACCATTGTATATTTTTACAACAACTATATGTATAATGTTCCATCAAAAAGTGCTATTCATTGACATAAAACTGGGTGGGTATCTAAAATGCCAATCGGTAACACCGAGACTTAAACGAAACGCAACATGTATTTTTGTCGCACAAATAACATAGAGTGACAGAGAGAGATATCCATGATACGCTGGGTACTGAGCGTTGGCGATAGACAACTTGGTAAATCACACTTTGATAACGGAATCCCCCAATGACACGAAGATATTTCATAAATTATAAGTGGCGACTTTACAAGTGGTTTTTTAAATTTACAAAGCACAGGTAAAAATAAACATATAACAATAGGTATGAATACATACTTTATCCCTCAGTGCCTTAAAAGGAAAAGGTCCCTTATCGGTTAATTCATGCCTGTTCCGGTTAACTTTTGAGCTAATAAGTAGAGTAGGTACACGAACCATGAGATCGGTAGTATACATGTCTACAGTCTATGTAAATATTATGTATGCTATGTTAAGTATGCTATGCTGCTTAAGTAACAAGAACTGACAGCGGTGACAATATCGTGATTCATAATATTTCCAGTAACCCTGTCAAGTGGCACCACCTTATTGATGTTTGCCGATTTCGTTCGAACGTGACTACTCGTCAACGAAAGTGTATTCGGTCAGCACATTCACTGGCAGAAGGAAGTAACGATTTACAGTATTAGATGATATGCGCCATTTTTTGTATACCTCAAGACAGAAAGGAGCTCAATATTTTGAAATAGATTAGAAGGGTTGTAGACCGACGTCATAGGTTAAATGCTGCAGGTTGTGAAAATCTTTTGACATTGTTGAACGGGTTATTTACAGAGCCCACTATGCTGGGAAAAGTCCAGAAATTTGGCATCGGGCGTGAGGGAATGTTAGTTATTCCTGAACTTTTTCTAATATTTATCTTGAAAATAAGGTACAATTTTAAACATATTTAACTCCACCTCGCATTATTGCATTATATGTATACTCGGTCGTGACTCCTTCGCATTACCCTCTTCCTGACAATATTCTTCCAGTTGCTTCCATCTTTTGCTATATAAGGCATTTAAATATATCGATCTACGCAATAACTTGTCATTTTGTATACAGGGTGTGGCCTGTAATAGGAGCAAAAAATGAAACAGTACACTAATAACCCAATAAATAGTCATAATTTAATAGTTAAAAATTTAAAAAAAAAATATTTTTGCAAAAAAAAAATAATTTTTTCCTTTTTTTATGTAGTTTTACTGCAGTCGACTTATACCAAAAAAGTTAAATCGGTGTAACACAAAAAAAAAATTTTTTTTGCTAAACCAGTTAAAAAACATTAATAAGGTACAATGTTGTGATACCTAGATACATCACTCATAGGTCGTAACTTTAACATACTGTTTCTCCTTAATGGACAACTTTAAAACACTGGGACCTTTTGCGAATAACTAGAGGCAGTCAGAGGAGTCTTCCATTTGATTTTTTGCTTTAGTTACAGGGCCCACCCTGTATAAACAAACTTACTATCTTATGGTATAATATGTAATTACTTTTATGGGGATAAATAAATAATAGGTAAATAACTCACTTAGGCCGTGTGGTGACGTCGTTTGCCTCCTAATGCGTCTATACGCATAGTTCATAGGAGAGGGTTACGTCCAGCAGTGGACTATCATAGGCTGATGATGTAACTCACTTAGAAATTACGAGAATTAAATAGATACTTATCATCAACTTCGACTCGTGGCCATTTTTATTTGAAAACAACTAACGACTTAAAAGCCCAATAATAAACATATTCGTAATTCTTGGCAATTACATCTCACAGTCAAGTGATACCAACAAAACATAGTAACATATCGCGCTGTCTATCAAATTGCTCATAAAATTATGCAGTCCGATAAACGGCCAGTAATGATTTTAATAATGAAATATTTCTGCGCAGCCGAGTAAATTACAGCCTTTTGAAATTCCTATTAACATTGACATTTGTACTCTTATTAGCATACCTGGGATAACTGGGGGCAAGTTATAGGGATTTGATATCGATTAAAATGATGTCGATATAATTATAATAAAAGATGTGCTTATTGAACATTCTCGATTACAATACAGAGGTTCAATGTCATAATTATCTGATATCGGGCCTCTTCAGATAGTAAAAACTAGTATACAGATGTCATTTTAATCAAAATGACAATTTAAATATTGATATTTTCATATTAATCGTATATTTTGAAAACTATTTTAAAATAAACGCGTAACTAGCCGTTTAAAGTTATTTTTTAGGGTTCCGTAGCCAAAATGGCAAAAACGGAACCCTTATAGATTCGTCATGTCCGTCTGTCCGTCTGTCCGTCTGTCACAGCCGATTTACTCGGAAACTATAAATGCTACAGTAACGAAATTTGGTAAGGATATGTGTTGTATAAACCGCTACAGAATTATGATACTAAATTGTAAAAAAAACCATTGTGGTGGGGGCCCTCCATACATGTAACTGAGGGATAGATTTTTTTTTTAGTTGTAATCGTGTGTGGTATTAATGGAAAGGTCTTTGAAAATGATATGAAGGTTTATAAATCTTATTTTTGTTTAAGCAAATCCTTTTCGAGATATCAGCTCTCAAAGTCTGAAAAATGTGTCCCCCCCCCCTCTATTTTTTAAACTACGCGATATAAAATTCTAAATAAAATATATGTTATGCACATCAATAAACTCTATCAACGATTTTTAGTTTGATTAAATTATCTCCTATAGTTTTTGAGGTAGGTTGATTTAACTGTATTTTTTTAATAATAAATTGATAATGGTACGGAACCCTTCGCGCGCGAGGCCGACTCGCACTTGGCCGGTTTTTTTTATTTTAATTGAAGAGTAAATACCTAATATTTTTTTATGCCTAATAACATTTTGATGTTGTCATTCTCAGTGACATCGATATATTTTTAGTCGATAAAATATTTTGCTACATCACTTTCGTATAAATGCCCCGAGTTATCCCAGGTATGCTTATTAGATGTTACTTAACAAAACGTTCGCAGGTCATGCCATGTCCATACACATGGTTACACAGATGAACAATGCTTGTATGTATGGCCGTTCACCCACCGCGACAGATGCGGCAGGCCGTAGGGCAATCGAACCGCGCTATGTTGTAACCCGGCATTAGAAGAAATATATAAGAGAACCGTTAGGAAACATAAGCATCCCACAAACTTGCAGATCTTCGAGGCACGCAGTCGCAAAAACCAAAAACAAACCAAAATGAAATCGGTTAGCTAAGTGAAGTGATTACAAAAGTGAAGTGTCAGTGTCTTTGAATTCATTATCAAGTTTTTCGATTGGTTTCAGTTGGTGTTGTTAGCGCTCGTGGCTGCTTGTTACGCGGCCCCTCAGCAAAATGCTCAGGAAGTGCAGATTCTTCGTCAGGAATCCGACAATTCAGGATTGGGCGCGTACCAATTCGTGTAAGCTAAGCTAACAACCTATGTCCAAACTTCACTGTCATACGACAATCAATGACATTTATTATTTTGCAGGTATGAGTTATCTGATGGAAGCAAGCACGAAGAACAAGGAGAGCTCCGGAACCAAGGCCCCGAGAATGAGGGCCTCGCTGTCCGCGGGCAGTACTCCTGGGTAGGCCCTGACGGCGTCACATACGTGGTGACGTACATTGCTGACGAAAATGGTTTCCAGCCAACCATCGAGCAAGGCCCTGGTGGAGCGGTCCCACCCGGTGTGGTCGCCTCCCTCCTCGGATAATTTTAAGTCAATAAACTGTTCAAGCAGTCCTGTAAATAGCAAAATTATGAAGCTGTATATAATATTTATATACTGATTCAATAGATTATAATAATTAATAATAAAATATTGTAAATAAATTTACGCTGGTTTCACTGAGTTTTAAAATACCTAGCTAAAATAAATTTCAAATAGTTAATTCTGAATAAATATATTATTATTTTAGCATATTCTTGATTATTTTGTAATACTTATTTAAAAGGTTACGATGAGAGATAGAGGCATTGGTATCAATTGTTATACTTAATAATTAAAAGTCTGCCTGTCAAAAACATTTACGTAGTTAATTAATTTATTAATATTGTCAGGTGTTTTGAGCGAACATTTGGCCTAGTCGTCAAAAATTAAAAGTGCTCGCGTAATCTTTAGTATCTGTGAGTTTTTATACATTTCACTTGCAATATAATGCTAGTACAAAGCAAATGCTTAAAAACAACATTTATGGCTACAGAACACTAGAGGAAAGAATAAGATTTAGAATTCCTTAGCCAATCTTCAGTCTCTATAAAAAGCTTAAAGCACCTTTTTTTTTGTTGACGGAGTGGAAAATGCGTTACGCATTCCCCCAGACTTGGAGAGCCATTTGGGGGATATTTGGAACTCCCTCCAGCCATAACAAGGCTTAAACCACCTATGGTTTAAGCCTTAAGCCTATGGTTTAAGGAATATCCCCCACATGGCTAGCGTAGGCGCTAGCTACTCTAAATTTCGGAGTATCCAAAATGTTCATTAAATTTTTTGATAAAAAAACGTACTTAATAAATAGTAGTAGTAGTAGTAAGTAGTAAACCACTTTATTGTACAAAATATAAATTTCGACATTATAATAAAAAAATGTTATTACAAAGGCGAACTTATCCCTATAAAGGATCTCTTCCAGCTAACCTTAGAGTAATTGAGTTTATAAGTGTTTCATTCATAAAATATATCCTTGAATTTTTTAAAGGCTTAGCAAGTTACCAGTAACTTAGCGCTTGTCAAATTCCTGGTCTAGATAACACCTATTGGTTGCACTGTTGACTAACTTTCAGAACTGTGCTTTTTACAGAAAAGTAAGTAATTATTATAAAAACTAATTAAATACGGAACGAGCTACATCTTCCAATGAGTGGCAAAATATCATCTACTGACCTTAGGAAGCATTTACGAGACGTATTTGCCAAAGCTATTATTAACTGTGTGCTATGATTACCTGTTTTAATATCTTCTTTGACAGCAAATATTGGTGAAGTAAGACGAATATTTACCACTCAGTGGTTCCAATCAAGTTCTGAAAAAATTTATAGGTTCACTTCTTTCTTTTTATTTAGTTCACTTTAATAGAAATTGGAAGCAACGTCCACGATAATTATCATAGATCTCAAAAAAGGTAATTCTTCTAAAAATTATATAAGTGTTTAAGCTAATATGGTGATTTATTACATTATTGGTATGACTTAAAACAGGATATTACCATTTAATTTTTTTTTCAGATAACCATTAATTATAAACACATTACAAAAAACATGATAATTGCAATTATTGAGCACCCGATATTACTCAGTGAAGATTGCATTTTTTGTAACAATGTCGAAATACCGGGTGTTCAGAAAATGAGTATGAAACTTTCCTTTATTGTAATTGATATTTAATGGAACTAATGTTGATTTATATGATAATAATAGAGATAGATTGATCAGAGTTAAAATATAACGAATCTATTATGAATAGTCAGGCAAGAGCTTTCCAAGCAACTTTGAGATAAAGCTGGTTTTGTTTAAAAAACATATTATGAACATAAAATAATGTAATTAAGTAAACTTGCGGGGAATCACCAATAACGTTTTGCAATTTAAGCTATGGTACCCTAACTCTATGACACGATAACCTTGATCTTTAACTAATCCAGACTAGCCAGCTTTTTAAATATTCGCTAGTTATAAATAGGCACACTTAATTTCAAATATAAAAAGGACCTGTTTTAATATTGTTATGTCATTTGGTCGCATCTATCGATACAAAAACATCAAAATGAAACTGGTGAGTTTGAATGGATACCTAACAAACTTATTAAATTAAAATCTAGTTCATTGCATTTACTTATTACTTATTTTTATAACGAAACAAATAATTTAGCAAATATTTGTTCCTTGGTCATGGCTGTCCATGTATTTAAGTATCTATGTGTATCTATCTATTATACCTATATATCGTCGCCTAGTACCCACAACACAAGCCTTAATTGAGCTTACCGTGGGACTTATTGGGTGTCATAGGTATTTCATTCGATGAATTGTAAAGTGAAGTTTGTAAAGTGAATCTTAGCAACGGCTGTAGGTAATCGAAGTAAAACAAAATGTAAATCACTTCCTTTAAAACCGAATCTGGTCGCCACGTGACAGGCATTGCCTAGTGTGGGGCCGCAGGATATTTATGTATTAGTTTAAGGTTTTTCATTTCAAATAAATAATTTTTATTTATTTATTTTTATTTTAAATAGTTGATAGTGTTATGAAACTTACTGATGAAAATTGTATTTATTTTCAGTTAGTTCTTTTATGTTTGGTCGCAACAGCATTGGCCGCGCCGGCTTCACTAAACTTCAATCCCTCGGACGTGCAAGTTTTGGCATATGAAAATGACAACTCTGCAAATGGCGCCTTTAGATACAGGTGAACATGCTTTCAGCTTATACCGTTTAACGAAAAATTGTTATTTTATGGAACAGCTTAAATTGTTTTTTTTTTTTCTTTTTGTCATGTTTTTTTATTAGTAACACTATTATGTACATAATATATTTTTATCAACACTGAAGGTGGGATCAATTGTTATTATTTTCAGAAAAAAATGTTTTTTTCATAATTATTAATTTTGACACAGTTAAGAAATTTTAGCCACGTTAACCCGTGAAAAATATCGATATATTATTTTTAATTTCAATTATGTAAAGATATTTATGCGTTTATCATAATTATTGACCGACTCCTGAGTGGCTCTAGATCGATTTGTATACAGTAAAGAAAAAGTGTGGGTTGCCACTTTTCGACTCTAATTAGTAGTAATAAAGTCGACAACATTGTTTTTTGATTGTACACTGATGATCATTTCATTATAAAACACAAATATGTAAATAAGCAGATTTGGTATCGCATGTACCCAAAAATATCTGAATTAATTATCTAGAATTCATATTCATTGCTATCACAACGAAAATATACAAATGTTAATAAATATTCATAACATTTTTAAATAATGCCTGACTCAGGTGTTCATCAAACGTATATTTTTACAGCTTCGAGCAATCCGATGGCACCAAGAACGAGGCCGAAGGAACCCTTTTCAAGGCCGGCGAAAGTGCCGCGTTAGCCATCAAGGGTGTATTCTCTTACGTCATTGACGGTATCACCTATACGGTGACGTACACGGCAGACGAAAACGGATACCAGCCCACCATTGAACAAGGTCCGGGTGGAGGCGTCCCGCCTGGAGTCGTTGCTAGTCTTCTCGGCTGAAGAAAATAAGGATCTAAGTGCCTCGGACGTATACATCACTATTTCTTTTCTTGGGACATAAAAAAGCAAAGAGTTTCATGCCCAGTCTTGTTATCGAACCCTCAAATAAACTATACGAGCAATACGAGTAGTATCGTAGGCAACGAAGGAAAGATAAGTGACAAATTGACAATACACTCATGCTCTTACGTCCCTCTCCCTAAGGTTGTGTTAGATATATTCGCCATGGTTCACCTATATGCTATATGAAGGGTCCACGGAAAAAACACGTTCAGTGCTTAAAAAAATCATGCCAAATTCACACCTTATTCTGTTAAAAGTAAGGTGGTTTTTCCTTCTGTAATTTGAATTGACTAGACATGTTTCTGTGGACCCTTCATATGTATAATGGACGTTATCAAATAGACATCAGTTTTTTTCAAACATACCCCATGTTTCAATTTTTTTTCAAATATTTGAGGCTATTTCAATGCGCATATGAAATTCAGATGTAATCATGTACTTAAATAACTATCGTGAGAAAAATAAAATCTATTCAATTAAATCGTTGTTTTAATTTAATTTCAATACCGTAAGTTTAAATATTGTTTTTATGCAATGACTTATTATCTCACATTATACCACTCCGTGGGTAACATCGCGCCGGTTTAAACTCTTCGTTTTGGATATAGTGCAACATAAAAACCTAAACTTTAAATGAAGAGAAATCTTGTAAATATTTACATGTACGAATATAAAGTACGAATGCAATTGCGTACATTTATTTTATTTACGATATTATTATAAATGTCCCTGAAAATCGTAAAAGTTCAAATGAATATAGTGGTGATCCGTGTATGGGGATATTCAGATATAGTATCGTATTTATTTTAATTAGACAATGGAAACAATTTATATTTGAAAAAAAAAATACATTGATACACGGTCATCTAGATAAAATCAAACCAAATACAAGATGGGAAAAACGATACTCGCAAGTATTTTTTTGGCTTAAAGTTAAAGTCCAAATATCTGTTATACGAGCAGTTTCAATAAGGATAAGAGGCACCAGAAGGCATATCAGAGCCTTCGAATGCGAAGACGGAGCAGGAACCCTATACTAATCATCTTCGAATCCGTCCATATACAACGTGCTTCACCATTCACTGAAAGCCACAGACACCCCACCAATATTTTATTAAATATGTAATTGTAGTATAGATAATCTGTTCTCACATCAGTGTAGAATAGATATAATATGAAATAAATTGTTTGCGATTGTAAAAACCCTTGGGACAAAATGGATTTTTTTGTATAAGTCTTCCTCATCGTATTTAACAAAACACGATATCAAATTTAATGATTATTTAAACGGATCATCGCAATCTTTTTCATACCTTATAATTTTAGCGACTTTTTAGAACATAACGAACAATTTAATAGAAACGCATACACATAAATCTAACATTTTTTTGTAAATTAACAGATAAATACAAGATAATTAATATCATACTGTAATTGACCTCGACCTTTACCATTTGTGTCGCCAAAAACATTTATATTCACATACTTGTTAAAATATGTAAAGTGTACTAACTCCCACGCGGGGCGAACTTGATACTTGTTTTCTTACTCACCTCTTACAACTTAATCAAATAAATATCGTTCAAATTACACAAAACCTTAATTTAATGATCATGGTTATAAATTGATTCACAGTTGTTGCGTTTCACAAAGTAAATTACAATCTAGTAAGTAGAAAGAAGACGTAATTCAGTAATACTATCTACTTGTTAACATATTATTGATATTATTATTGTACATAATTATTTGAAGTATGTTTATACAATACTGTTCTTTCTTGATAAATGTACTAACAATGTACTTACAAGTTGCAGAACATTCTCAAAATTGCGGGAATATACTGGGAAATTTCCGAAAATTTTCATGAGATTTTAAGAGTAAGTTCTCATTGAGAATGTTTCCATGAGAACTTATAAAAAAGTGTTATGAAGAATATTGTATTTCACAAATTGAGTAAGCAAGACATAAAATATACCTTAAAAGGCATATACAATTGTACATACAACGGTTTTGGCTTGATTAGATTCCTGGTACAATTTAAATTGCCGAGAACATTCTCCATAGAAGTTTCGCAACTTATGAAACTTCTCCTCGGTACATTGTTAATCAGTACTACTAACTGGACTATCCACGCGATAGCTTAACTATTCCGCCACAGTGTGTATTATACTGACATAGTAACGGACGGTCTGTATGAGTACGGACTACGGACGGTATTCCACGAACAGTAAACTAATAAATAAGCTTAAAAAGTTTCTTAAACACTAAACACAAAACTCGTGACTCTCAATCAAACTAAATTGTACTTAATACGGGTTACTCAAGTTTTTTAAGTCAAAATATGTTTGACATGTTTCGTTCCGTATACGAAGAGCTTTTTCAAGACACATTGCCATGGCTGCAGAAGATAACGTCATGCTGCATGGTTAATGATCGTAAGTACCGCATGAAACATAATTTATTATACGCCTCAAAATATATTCTTGTCGTAATTTTATTAAACAGATATAATAATTTCCTTTGCCCAGTTTGCCTTACCTTACCCAAGTAATTCTATTATCAATACAGCAAACCTAAAGGAACATGTCAACTTTGACCTAATAATAATTTGTTGACACTGAAACTGACGTGGGTAGACCCCTCACAAGGTGGACTGATGACCTGGTGAAAGTCGCAGGAGTACGCTGGCACAGGTGGCACAGGACCGGTCATGGTGGCAATCTTTGGAGGAGGCCTATGTTCAGCAGTGGACGTCTTGCGGCTGTTACTGATGACTCTGACTGACTGAAAGCACATTTCCGCAAAGAAAGCTAAAACCCTATACTACCTAAAAAAAAAACTCAATTTTTTAAAGTCAAAAATAGTACCATTGACCCATTCATTTTGTAATACATTAACAAGTCGTAGTCCTTCAACTTTGCTTTTTGAACTACCTACCTCAGACAATATTAACATATTTTGCTTACTATTATTTTGATATAAAAAGGTTAGATATTTTGGCTATTGTGTCACTTGGCTGGATGATCACATCACAATGAAACTGGTCAGTGCATTATTTTTAATATTTTGTAGTTTTGAATGTTTTCATTTATCGTTTTGTATGAAATTAACAATTTCTTCGTTGTTTTTTAAACAAAATTTGGATTGCAGTTTAATGACTATTTTTAGTTTTTAGTTTTTGATATAACTATGGAAAGAAAAGATTCGTACGAACATTTATTAATTCGTATGAATGAAATTCGAAATGTCTAAATCTTACTTGAATAATTATTGGTTATCAGTAAATTATCAAATCAAACTATTATTATACAGGGTGTTTGGTTAGCGGTGTCGGAGCTTTTAAGGGCTTAAACTACAATCAATTTCATCGATAAATTACCAAACAATTTTTTTTTTGTGCCAACGATAATTAAATGGCGGCCATTTTAAAATTTCAAACAGACGAATACGGGCGCACGTGATATTTCTGGAATTATACGTTTGTTATCTGTCCTATCCTTGCAAAAAAAAATTCGTTAGAGAGCTCATTAGATAAGCAAACTAATTAAGCTAATCATTTGACTCAACTATTTGAAAAACAAGGCTAAAAAATAAATTTTTAACTAAAAATAGTAAAAAATTCACCTTAATTGTTCAATTAATTTAATTTTGCATGAAAACTAGGTCGTTAAGATAGGTTTTTGGTGTTGTTATTTGTTAGTACAGGATGTTAGCTACAACACAATACCATAATTACAGTTATACCTTAAGTACTTTAGGAATTAGAACTGCTCAAACATGCACTGGATGGATGGAAGGCGGTCACTTCACTAGTCAGTACACTGCTGACATTCATTTGTTCATGGATTTTGCATCGGGAACGCTAAATGCAGCTGTTTCGGTGTATGTTTGATTACTTGTAATTCTTGAAGTACTTAAGGTATAACTGTAATTATGGTGTTATTTCTTAGCTAACATACTGTACTAATAAATAACAACACCAAAACCTATCTTAACGACCTAGTTTTCATGCAAAATTAAATTAATTGAAAAATTAAGGTGAATTTTTTACTATTTTTAATTAAAAAAAATTGTTTTTGCCTTGTTGTTCAAATAGTTGAGACAAAAGATTAGCTTAATTAGTTTGCTTATCTAATGAGCTCTCCAACGAGATTTTTTTGCAGGGATAGGACCGATAACAAACGTATAATTCCAGAAATATCACGTGCGCCCGTATTCGTCTGTTCGAAATTTTAAAATGGCCGCCATTTAATTATCGTTGGCACAAAAAAAAAATGTATGGAAATTTATCGATAAAATTGATTGTAGTTTAAGCCCTTAGAAGCTCCGACACCGCTAACCAAACACCCTGTATAAGGGAATAAATTATTATTATAAGGGATATTATTATTGTGTAGACAAATAAGTGGACACTCAAAAGCCTTGTATTCCAGAAGTTTAAAATTAAATCGAACAATGGACTATTTTTAATTAAAGAAAAAATATATTTGTTTTGATAATATATGACCTACTACCTATACCAATTTAATACATATTAACAATTGCACAATGACGACATTACATATATTTATAACATTAGATAAAATTATAAACTAAACTAACTACTACAACTTAATAAATCTAAAAATAAACTTATAGATAAAATATGCTCCCCAATCCCCAAGTAACAGTGTCAGTAGAATCTAAAAAAATGTAAACTAACCTAAAAACTTGCATTATTCCACAATCGCGCACTTTTAGGACACAATCATGGTTTTACGAGTATTACGAACTTAAAATCTTAAGCCCTGAATTCACATAATAATATAGGTTTTTAGTATTAACGTAAACATAATATCTGCCGAAGTGCTTCATGATGAGTCTAAGACGTCAAATGTAGGCTAGGTAGCAGGCTTCTTGCTACCTACAACCAAAACTTTACCTGCATAGATATATTTCATCTTCCCACCGCTAAATATAAATTAGCTTTGTTAGAAAACTTAAAATAGAATATGTACCTACGCATAGTAAATTAGTACCTAATAGACACTAAATTCAAAATCTACAGGACAACTTAAGTACTTACCTATTCCTTTCTTTCTTTCTTTATATCTGACCCATACATTGCTGTGTTAATGCAGAGACATATTTAATTTAATAGACACTAAGTAAAATATATTAAAATAAATAATTGTAAACCCGTCCCATCTTCAACAACTAATGTATAAGTAATTCGTGGATAACGTTGTTGACTGTACATGAAGCACTACTTATATGTTTATAATATCTACTATATTGTTTGTGTATGGTTGTTTGTTATTCCTTAAAAAAATAAAAAATAAAAATAAAATAAAATAAAATGTAATGGAAAAGAAAAGCAGCCATTTTCTTTACATTTTTTTAGATTCTACTGACAATTGTGAATGTGAGTTCATTTTTTTATTGCAGTGGGTCATATTCGGCTGCCTAGCGGCAGCTGCACTCGCAAGACCTGCTGAGAAGAAGCAGGACGTGGAGCTCACTTACTTCGACAACCACAATCCTGGCGATGGGGCATACAATTATTTGTAATTTAATTTACTACTACATCATGTAATTTTTTCAAAAAATATAGGGTGATTTTTTATTCACCGTAAAATTTCGGAGGGTTAATTCTGAGGATATGTTTATGAGCTTTTACAATGGGATCGACAGCCGATTCGAAAAAAAAATCTAATATTCCAATACATATCCGCCTACTAATTTATATCTCAGGGTTGGAACATCCGATTTTTTTCTCGAATCTGATGTATGTCGGTCCCATAGTAAATATGTATTTAAAAATATGACCTGAGAATTAACCCTCTAAATTTTGAACGGTGAATAAAAAATCACCCTCTAGGTATAGGTACTTTGCTAATTATTTTTTTCTTTTTGATGAGTCAAATCAGCCAAACATCCAAAAACTGGTGCATCAAAAAAATTACATTACCATCACATTCCCATTTTCCGGACTAGTTTTTTCATTATTGTTGACAAATACTGTCATAGAAGTAAACAAGAATATATTTATAAAACAAAAAACTGAAAATATTTATTGATTATACGACGACATTTCTGTTTACAGCTTCACCCTAAGCGACGGTACGATCGTCGAGGCCCAAGGCTTCCAAACCAAAGTCGTCAAAGATGGCAAAGAGGTGGACAGCTTTGTGGCTTCGGGAAGATATACCTTCTTTGCTGATGGTGTGAAATACACGGTGCGCTACAATGCTGACGAAAATGGGTATCGACCCTATTTGACCACTGGGACTGATCCGCCACCCGCTTCTCCAGGATGTGTAGGCGGGTTGATCCTCGCTAGCTGTTTAGGTCCTGGATAATGTCAATTTGCACCAATTTTTCAATTAAAATAGCCCTGTCAATGCCGTGTTTTATAATTTATTTTATGTAGATAAATATATTCGGTTCCATGTTTGCCATTGTATTCTATCGGCTGATGATGAATCGACTGTAATATGACTCTTGTTATGTATTTTTTATCTTTTTTTTAATGTAATCAAGCAAAAGGGAACCAACCCACGTGAATTCTTCATTCTATTCACAAAGTGCAATCAAAACAAATAAGTCAATTTTTAAAATTAAATTCGTATGGATTGGTTCCTCTTTGCATAGCTACGTCGAATACGAAAATTACTCTTTTACATAAAGAAAATGATTGAAACATGCATTTTTATTTTAGTACCTATAATTTACGTAAAATTACATAAGTAATTACTATGAGTAAGGATTTTATGCCCTTGATAACTGGATTCAAACTCCAATCCAGCCTTCTTTCAACCCAATTTTCCCCTTAAAAAGCCTAACCGTCCTCATTATCCGTTTTACTTTACGGTATAAAAATAAAACACATTCAAAAAAACATTATTGCTCGGCATAAATTCGTAGTGAATCGTCATTTCACCAATTGTTGTATGAGAAATGACAAATCACATAGTCCTTCAACTTTGGTATTAGCATTCGTTCAAAGAATATTAACATACCTAACTTGTAGATCTAGTTAGATTTCATTTTCTTAGGTACCCATATAATAAGGATAGCATTTTAACTATTATGTCATTTGGCAATAATCATCCCACGCCACGCTATGAAACTGGTAAGTATTCGTGGCTTCATTTTGGTTACCTACTCAAAATGATGTACCTACTCGTATTACAATTTTTCTAACGACATATTTTTATAGACCATGCTTACACTAAGGACATGTTTCACCATTCCCGAATACTTATATGAGATAATTTCGGACAAAATATTACGCTAAAATATAATATATGAATAGAGTCCACGGAGACAGCATGTCTAATTTGATTCAAATTACATCAGGAAAAACCACCTTATTTTAAGGGCATAAAATGTGAATTTGCCCTGAAATTTTTAAGCACTGGACATGTTTTTTCCGTGGACCATTCATAATGTAAGTAAATTAGAGACCAAAATGACGAAATGGCTGCCGGATTCAATGTACGCGTATTTCATACTGTCTAATGCTGTTTCATTTCGAATAGCACGTTTACAGTTGTCAATATTTTTATATCTATGTCATGTAATTAACTACCCTTGTATTTACAACGCAAGTGTACCTAACATGAAATAGGCCTCTATGAATCACAGTCCTGTCTTCCTCACACAGCATCTGTACATATTTATTTCAAGTGGTTTAGGCATCAGCCGCTAAAGCTGAGGACTTGGGTTCTAATCCCACCTCCAGCGTTGGTAAACTTACTAACTTATTTCTTTGGTATATTACATCAACTCAGTTCATTGCTGGACATAGTCCTCTCCTATTCATTATGCATATACATGTAGATGCATTATTTCATTTCATTTATTTATTTCATAAGCAATATACATCGCATTTGAAAATATGTCTATTCCTAAATTATTCCTACAAGCATATTCACAGACAATTTCAAAAAGTAAAAAAAACTATTTACATTTAATACATAATACACAATATGTCAGCAATGCTTATAATATTACTATTACTACCATAATTACAATTTTAACCCTACAATGCATGAATTTTTTTTTTGGGAAAATAATTTATATGTGATAAATATCGATGCAGGTACATAGGAAAAAATAATAAAAAAAATAAAAAACCAATACTTTTTACAAAAAATCAAATTTTAATCTCGTGCCATATGTGGAACGTTATGCATTTAGGTTACTTTGATAAAAAAAGTATTAACAAAAAATAAAATCGAGTCTTCGTTTTAAAACAATCAAATTATAGCGTTACTTATGAAATTTCCGGAAATAATTCTTATTCTTGTTTAGGCAGAGTTGTTTGGCATTCTTCACAGCCCACAAAGGTTTTTCCATGACAGTCAGGATTTACCAAAATTTTTAAATAGGTAAAATTTATATTATTCTTAGTGTCCTACCGGATTAATGGTTACTGGAAGAAAGTCTTGAAACAAACACATAGTATAAATTGAAAACTATCAAGACATGTTTTACTACATCAAAAGGCAATATAACAATTGAAGAAATAACATCAACATAAATATATTATTTGAGCGTTGCTTTTACAAAATAAATATAATCGAATCTATTACCGATCAATGTCATACTTCATTACTTCTTAGGTGTGTAGAGTACGACGTAACGACTTAGTAATGACTTAAAGACTCAAATTAAAAGAAATATTATATTGAAACTACTAAGTAGGCTTCTTTCGTTTCAGTGTAACTATGTCAAAATTCAATTTCTATAAATAGCTGATAATTATACTTTTTTTTACTGTCTAGGCTATCAAACCTAAAATTATAAACGACGTGTCATTCGTCCATCCCATGCTGGTGGTGGGTTTGAGAAGACGATATTATTAAAGATATTATAATTATATGAATTGGAAAACAATTTTAAATGGTTACGAATATTATCCACTTGTTATTCAACATGGACCAAAGGCAATATTGTATGCTCTGATTTCATTTAGTAATTAATTCTTAATATCGGCTCGCAAAGAATATGTAATGCTTATGAGCAGCCGTCGGTATCTTCTTACCCTCTTATTCATAAACGTCCCCTAACTTAGCATTCCGATAAATATAGTTTGTCCGTTTCGGTCTTCTCAGTATACATACAAGGCGGTTAGCAGGCAAGCCCTCTGTCTAGGCTTCTACATTGATGTACTTCTAATATATTGTTATTGAACACGGGACACTCGAAATGAATAAGACGGTTATGAAAAAAAAATCATCATGGGAAAATTACAGAACGTCAGTTGTGTTGCTATGTTATTTCAAATTTGAAAAACACACTTTACCTAATACCTCGGCATGAGAATGGCTGGCCTGATTCGTATTCATATTCGGCTTAGCTAATACTCAGCTATCTATATTAGCGTAGCTGGCAAGCAGTAATCTACTATGTTTTATATTTAGGTAGGTAGGTAGTGTATAGTTACGTATAATTCATTTAATTTAAAATAACAACTAATCTAAAATTTCTCTCTAAAATTTTTATGAAGATATTACGTTTAATGTGATATATTACACCTTTTCCTAAGAGCCACTATACTGGCCGTAGATAGAACCTTGTCAAATTTATATTTGTGTAGCAACCGTTCTATGAATCTGTTTGTTTACTTTTTGTATGCCAGTCGATCAATGGCAACTCTCATGTAAACACCAAATTAGTTACTTAAATACGTTTTCCTATTATATCTGCGTAATCACACTCTGCATTTTAATTAGTATCCCTAATAGTGGTTATGGACCGTCCATGCAAAGCAGGATTCTTGTAAAAACGTAAAAGGTAAAGAATTTCAGCAGAAATGAGTAGTACTGTGAAAATTGATCAGCTCAACGGGAGCAATTATGAGACGTGGAAGATCCAAGTGGAAGCAGTTTTAATAAAAAATGATGCCTGGGGATACGTGAACGGAACTATCAAGAAACCAGCAGAACCAGCCGAGGTAGCAAAATGGGACATCGGAGACTCAAAAGCTAAGTCGGATCTCATTTTATCGATAACCCCGAGCGAATTACGTCATTTGAGAGGTTGTAAGACATCGCGAGATGTATGGATAAAACTGCAAGACGTACATGCATCGAAGGGACCTGCGAAAAAGGCTACATTATTAAAAGAGCTACTGCTTCGTAAATTGGAGGAAGATGGTGACATCAGAGAACATGTCATGCGATTTTTCGATGTGAAAAGCCAACTAGCTGACATGGACATTGAAATGCATGATGATTTGGCTTCAATTATGTTTTTGTATAGCTTGCCGCCCAGTTTTGACAACTTCAGATGTGCCATAGAATCACGAGATTCGTTACCGAAACCAGAGGCTCTGAAGATTAAAATTTTAGAAGAAGAACATTCCAGAAATAGAAAAGAAAGTGTAGATAGGGCACTTCTGGTAAAAGGAAAGAGATCTTCTAAACCCAAGAGTGGCACGGTGTCACGGCAACGCGCATGTGATGAGCAAATCGATTCAAAGTTCAGATACAAATGTTTTAAATGTCATCAACACGGTCATAAAGCCTCGGATTGTACTCAAAAGAAAAAGGAACAGAATAGTAGTAGTGCCGTAAAGTATGTGTCAAACATAAGTGATTTTACAGATGTCGATTCCAATTTTGTAACATTTAATTGTGTTTCAGATGTTAATGCTGTTTGTAATGAGAATGGAGATTGGATCTTCGACAGTGGGTGTACGTCACATTTGTGCAATGACGCAGGCAAATTTGATACTACATTAATACCCTTCTCCGGTAAGCTTAATTTAGCGACGAATTCGAGCACAGAAGTACAAGGTAAAGGTACAGTAAGATTACCTACATGTAATAATGGTTCTAAAACTATTGTCCAACTGCCAAATACTCTATTTGTCCCAGATTTGCGATGTAACCTAATTTCAGTAGCCAAAATTACTGATCAGGGCTTTAGCGTTACGTTTGACAAACACATAGCTAGTGTCCAAGATAGCTATGGTAACGTTAAAATTGTCGCGAATCGTAAAGGTAATTTATATTACGTTAAGGAACAATGTGATAGAGTGTCAGCGATTTCTGAGCGAAAGGTTGACGTAAGGTTGATGCATGAAATTTTAGGACATTTAAATGCTAAGGATCTTGTGCGACTTTTAAATAAGTCCGGCATGAACCTAAAGATGGCAGATGTAAGTGAGTTGTACGATTGTGATGTTTGTGCGGAAAGAAAAATGAGTAGGTTACCTTTTTCGAGATCGAGTGGGCCATGCGATGAGAAGTTGAGAATAATTCATTCTGATGTCGTGGGACCCATGCAACATACGTCAATAAATGGAGCTAAATACTTTGTAACATTTATCGACGATCATACGAGATGGTGTGAAGTGTATTTTCTCAGCAAGAAAAGTGAAGTCTTCACCACCTTCAAGGTATATAAAAATCATGTTGAGAACCTATTTGGAAGAAAAATAACGTATCTTCATACGGATAACGGAGGTGAGTACTGTAATCGAAACTTCGACGAGTTCTTGAAGGAAGAAGGAATAGCAAGAAGATTGACAATTCCAGGAGTACCTCAGCAAAACTCAGTTGCTGAACGGAAGAACAGGACCTTAACGGAAATGGCGAGATGCCTGCTCATTTCGTCAGGACTTTCTCCGGGTTTCTGGGCAGATGCTGTTGCAACAGCATGCCACATAAGAAACCGTTGTCCAACCAGCAGTCTTGAAGGTGAAATACCTTTTGAGAAATGGTTTGAACGACCTGTGAAATTAGACTACTTACACAAGTTTGGGTCTAAGGTACATGTCTTGGACAAGTCAACCGGAAAAGATAAGTTTGCTCCGCGAAGCCTGGAAGGAATTTTTGTAGGCTATCCTCGAGATCGAAAAGGTTATAGAGTATGGATACCAAAACAACGTCAAGTTATTATGTCAAGAGATGTGAAATTTCACGAAACAAAGAATGAAGTGAAGAGTAACATGAACATGAAGATTGACCCCTTCGAAATTGATAAGGGTGAATCGGTAAGTAGTCAAAAAGAACCTTCAAAGGTCCAAATAGAATTTCATCCGGTACATAGTACTGAGAGTCCAGTCGAAGCGATTTCCGAACATGACAATGATCTTGTAGATCCTGAACCCATACCAGAGAGGCAAGAAGGAGTTCCCGTGGAATCCCGTCAATTGACAAACGATCCTGATATTGCCGAGGAACCATTTCAACATGATCATCATCAAGATGAGGTTAATGTTGATGGGGGGAGGGAAATGAAGAGAGGTCCAGGAAGACCACGACTGGAGCGAGGTCATGTCGGACGCCCACGGAAAAAGTACAATATGGTTGACGTAGAACCGCAAGTTCCCGTAGAAGACGTGGAGTCACAAATTCCAGTGGAAGACATAGAGCCACAAGCACCCGTGGAAGAAAACGTCGAGTCGGCTGAGGAGTACTTGGACTGTGAGGATTTCGCTGGAATAGCCGGAATTACCTTAAAGCAGGCTTTATCGGGTAATCAGAGAAAAGGATGGAAGGATGCGATACTTTCGGAAGTGAAAAGTTTAATTAAAAACGATACTTTCGATATTGTAAGCAAACCTATGGGCCGAAATGTCGTAGGCTGCCGTTATGTTTTAACGACAAAGCTAAATGTGGACAAAACTGAGAAGAAGAAAGCCAGGTTAGTAGCAAAAGGTTTTAGCCAGCGGTACGGTATTGACTATCAGAATACATTTGCGCCGGTTGCTAGACTTGACTCGGTAAGCTTGTTAGTTGCACTCGCAACAGAACTCGATCTTGAAATTCATCAGTTAGATATTAATACGGCATATTTAAATGGTTTACTAGAAGAAGAGATATATATGAAGGTACCAGATCTTTTAGAAGAATGCCTACAAGAGCTCATGCGTTCGGAGCAGCAAGGTTCAGCTATACACGAAAGAGCCAGCAAGATGTTGTGTGACCTGAAGTCCGGGGGCAACGTATGCCTACTCAAGAGGTCGCTGTATGGGCTTAAACAAGCTGGACGACAGTGGAACATCAGACTGGACGAGCAGCTCAAGTGCATGGGGTTGCAAGTCTCTTTGAATGAGCCGTGCCTTTATTTCAAGGATATAGATTCGCAAACTAAACTCTTTGTACTAGTCTATGTTGACGATATTCTAGTTGCATCGCAAAGAGGTGAATGCATAGAAAGTTTCAAAAAAGAACTGGCCACTAAGTTTGAATTGAAAGATTATGGCATTGCGAAATATATGTTAGGCATAGAGTTTGTCAGGTGTGACAAAGGCATTAAATTGACACAAGAAAAATATATTGAGGATTTGTTAATCAAGTTTAAAATGGATAAATGTAATCCCATATGTACACCTATGGAGTATAAATATAAGATGGAAAAACCTATCGCGAAGTGCAGTGAAAGTGAACAGTATCCATATCGCGAAATAATCGGTTCGTTAATGTATCTCTCGATTGGAACAAGA
Source organism: Thaumatotibia leucotreta (assembly GCA_025490895.1). Taxonomy (NCBI): domain Eukaryota; kingdom Metazoa; phylum Arthropoda; class Insecta; order Lepidoptera; family Tortricidae; genus Thaumatotibia; species Thaumatotibia leucotreta. Next base: position 160,632 of record JALPQI010001041.1, read on the forward strand.
CCCGATATTACGAATACGGTGGCTATATTGAGTCAATTCTTGGATTGTGCTAATGAACAATGTTGGAATGCCACGAAGCGTGTATTACGGTACTTAAAACATACGAAATCGTATGGACTTCTGTACACGAAGACAGGTAAATCATTGCATGGATACTCAGATGCGGACTGGGGAGGATGTTTGATAGATAGGCGCTCTTACTCAGGTTATGTTTTTATGCTAGGAGGTGGATGCGTGTCATGGAAGTCAGAGAAGCAAAAATGTGTGTCGACTTCAAGCTGCCAAGCTGAGTATATTAGCATGGCATCGTCAATGAAGGAGGGCATATACCTGAACAGCCTGCTTACTGAAATTGGGTTAGGTAAGTTCGCACCATTATCTTTACATGTAGATAATCAGGGGGCTATTTGCCTTGCCGGGGATCCAATGTTCCATTCTCGGAGTAAGCACATCGACATCAGGTACCATTTTTTAAGAAGTGTATTAAAGAATAATAAGAGTATTGAGCTAAAGTACTTGCCGACTGAATCAATGCTCGCCGATATATTAACAAAGGCTTTGCCTAGAGAGAAGCACTACACGTGCATGCGTGGTTTAGGCATAGTTAGCTAATTGTTTATTTTCTTATTGTTATTCTTTGATACTACTTTGTTTTGTATGTTTTACTGTGTTATTATTTATTTTGGATATGCACATTAAGGGGGTGTATGAAGATATTACGTTTAATGTGATATATTACACCTATTCCTAAGAGCCACTATACTGGCCGTAGATAGAACCTTGTCAAATTTATATTTGTGTAGCAACCGTTCTATGAATCTGTTTGTTTACTTTTTGTATGCCAGTCGATCAATGGCAACTCTCATGTAAACACCAAATTAGTTACTTAAATACGTTTTCCTATTATATCTGCGTAATCACACTCTGCATTTTAATTAGTATCCCTAATAATTTTAGACTGTTGCTCGCGCATACTGGGATAACTTTCACCCGCGGCGATAAGTGTACTGCGTATAGAACCAAAAAAAGGTGTTAGTTATCTCAGTATACGCCATTTTATTTCAAAAGCTAGCGGCAATTTCGCCACAAAAATTGTATATCATGTAGATATAAAGTATTTTGAACTCAAATATGCAAAAAAACGAAAATAAATGGTAAAAATGGCACTTGTATCAGTATACGTAGGAGGTATCAAAATAATGATCAATATCCATAACACGCAATGATTTCTTTCGTATCATCTAAAACACAATACAATAAAAGTTATAACTAAAACGAATTACGATCAACACCAAAAAAAAGTGCAAATTTGTACTTTATGCCTTGAAAATTTATGGTTGTCAATAAAGGAGCTGCATCATAAAACAACATAAAATAATTTCTACAGATTAGGGTAAATTGAATCTTATGTTAACTTCATAAAGCCCTTGAAAAGTGCAAAAGTATCTCCCTTCCCTAGAAACATTAATATGGACCTAAACGCATGGCGTACCATATCGGGAACGTTTAAAAATGATTGCTTACAAGAATTAAAACATTGCTAAACTAAAAATCAAAACTTACCTTGCAATTCTGCACAGATTAGCGGTCAAACTAATAATTTTTTTCTTGCTAATTCACGTCTTTATTTGTTTTTTATTGCACTTAGAATGTTGTCAAAACTGTCTCTAACGCCGACTGCCAAAATTCAATATATCGCTCGATACCGTGGAGATTTACCGCTACCTAGCGGCAACACGATGGACTACTGTAGTAACCAGGTTCGCAATGTTACTTAAGCCGCGTAGCAGATGTCGCTGGCTACCTGATATTAGTCACCACCCACCTATGTTCTGGTTGTGACATATATGGGCCAGTATGCATTGTAGGGTTAATACCATTAATACTATTAGCCATGTCATACAATGCTGATAAAATACTACAATTACAATTCTATTACAGTATACTCCCATATATATATGTCCGAATTCACAATTACTCAATAAAACGAAAAAAAAAAAATAATAACAATAATATAATAAATTAATATCCATAATTGTCCCGCTCAGATAACTCTTCTACTGAGTAGAAACACTTATTCAGCAAAAATGTCCTTAGTTTGTGTTTAAATTTGTTAAAATTGGCGATTACTTTTAATTCAATTGGTAATTTATTGAAGAGAATAATTGACTGATAGGCTGCGGAGTGCTTAGCCACCTGTAGTTTAGCCTGAATAGTTTGAGGCAAGTCTTTCCTTCGAGAAGCAAGACGTAACTCTCTGTCATCAGGCGTTTCTATATTAAAAAGACATTTCACAAGATTTGTTAGCACCACCATGATGTAGTAGAGACTTGGAACAGTCAAGATTTTATATTCCAGGAAGTAGTTTTTACAGGAGTCTTCCTGTGGTATCCTGGCAATGGTTCGTATGGCGCTTTTCTGAGCTACAAAAGCTTTGTTAATATTATATTTGTAGCTATTACCCCAAAACTGGATGCTATACCGTATCCTTGATTCTATTAAAGCATAATACACCATCTTAAGTTGTGTCAGTTTTGCCTCGTCCCGTAGACTCCGTAGTGCATAGCAAGCAGAACTGACAGAGTTTGCTAGAGCAAATAGTTCATTTTTCCAGTTTAAGTTTTCATCTATATTGACTCCAAGAAATTTAACTGACTCAACCTGTTGAATAGCGGTTCCATTTGAAAAAACTTGCAGCTCTTCCTTATTTTTGGCAGTAGACCTGAAGAGCATAACGTTGGTTTTTTTGCAGTTTAATGACAAGTTATTTGTAGTTAACCAGATGGTAAAAGACTTCAAGGCTTCATCTACTCTTTCATTTAGCAGAACAGTGTTTTCAGCAGATATTATGGCATTAGTATCATCAGCAAAAGCTACGACCCGTGTATCTGGAAGAGTATCAGTTATGTACGATACCAAGTCATTTATAAAAATAATGAAAAATATAGGACCAAGTATGGATCCTTGGGGCACTCCCCTCGTTAGTGTGGCCAATTTAGAGTTTATTAGGACGTAATAATCGCCATGCTGGGCAAGCGGACTGACAATCGCAGTAATGTCCACTATGATGACGCTGCTGCCTATGATTTGATCAAATAATGGTGTCAGTGACACTTCAATCCCTTAGTCGACTCGACACCACGAGACCCGCAGGAAGAGTTGTGGTGGTGACAAATTTATTCATACTGCCGTCAGATATCTAATGTCTAAACATATTTATTTCGTTAGTGATTTTTTTTCAGTGGCTCCTCTTGTGCTTGACCGCAGCAACGTCTGCTAGACCTGGTAAAGAGCCTGATGTTGTGGAGCTCACTTTCTCTGACATCTACAACCCTGGCGGCAAAGAAGGTTTTAGCACTGTGTATGTTTTATTTTATCCTTAATTAATGATAAAATGTTGGTAAAGAGCTAGAAGTAAGTGGATTTCACTGAGTTAATTTGACACGCTATAAGTAGATACGTTTGCTTAATCTATGGTATATATGACATCTGTGGTCTAGGTCATGTCGCCATCTCCGACTCTACTTGCCCCGATAGCGCTGCGCTGGGTCTCACTTCGCAGCCAATTTAGCCCAGGGTGTATGGTAGCAGCCGTGGCCAGCCCATTCCCAGCCTAGGAGTTTTGATCCAATGCACAATGCAATATAATGTGTAGATCCTTGGGAATGAAATGACTTTACGCTATCAAATTTGGGCTTCTTAGACAAATCCTAATGAGAACTTAATGATAAATACAGTCCAGTCAGTGACTGAAGATCAAAAAAACGATGACAATTTATAATTATGTTTTTGGATGCTATGGCAAAATTAGTAAAATCCA